>JAJEJO010052791.1:38922-162870 GCA_020662805.1 Glaucomys volans | reverse complement strand
TAATAATGGTCTTTAATTATGGTTTTAATTTGCATTTCCCTAATGGTTAGAGATTTTGAGCATCTTTCCAAGTTCTTATTTTTCATACATATATCTTCTTTGAAGTATCTTGATAAAAAAAAAAAGCACACACACATACAGTCATGCATAATAATGTTTTGACATAACAATATTTTGGTCAATGATGTGATTGACCATATACACCTGGGCTGTATGGTATGTAAATACCATGTGTATATGTCTAATTACATGGTACACATTGTAGGTACCATATAACCCAGGTGTAGTAGACAATCCAGGTTTGTGTACAGACACTCCATGATGTTTGCAAAATGACAAAAAGCACTTATCAACACATCTTTCAGAACTTACTCCTTAATTTAGATATGCTACACATGAGATATATATGTCTAATCATGTCATTCATGAGATAAATGATTTGCAAATATCTTCTGTTAGACTAAAGCTTATCTTTTAATTGTTTGACAGTGGTGGTGGATGATTTGCAGTACTAGGGATTGAACCCAGGGCACTCTACCACTGAGCTACATCCCCAGCTCTTCTTATTTTTTATTTTGTGATAGGGTCTTGCTAAGTTGCCCAAGCTGGCCTTCAACCTGTGATCCTCCTGCCTCAACTTCAAAGTTGCTGGTGTTACACGCCTGTTCCACTGTCCTAGGGTTTTTTAACTATTGTTTTGAATGAGCACAAATTTTAAATTTTGATGAAGTCCAAGTAATTAATCTTTGTTACCTTATAGATTTTGCTTTTGATGTCATATCTGAGAAGATTTTACCTAACACAAAGATACAAAAATTTCTCATAGTCTTGAGGTTGTATAGTTTTAAATTTTTAATTTAGGTCTATGATCCATTTTTGTATATTGTTGCAAAGTATATTGCAGAGTTCATTTCTGCTTATGGGTGTTCAATTGTTCTAGCACATAAACACAAGATCATCTTTTCTCCATGATTTCCTTTGCACTGTCACGAACAATCTATGTTCGTACGTAGTCTATTTCTGGACCCTCCATTCTGATCTACTGATCTGTTTACTTTTCCTGATACCAATCTGACACTGTCTTGCTGACTGTAAGTTAAATCTTGAAATCAGCTGGTGCTATTCCTTCAACTTCATTCTTCTTTTTCAAAGTTGTTTTAGCTGCTCTAAGTCATTTACATTTCCCTTTGAATTTTAAAATCAAATTATCAATTTCCACACAGTCCCCCCCAGGAAGTCAATCAGGCTCCCCTTTACTCCTCCCCTCTGTGCCGCACCTGGTCTCTCTCAAGGCAATAACCTGAGGTGATGGCTCAACTGATTAATTTCTCACCATTCAGGTATCACTGTCCTTCATTGCCTGCTGTCCAGAGTCTTGAAGAACATGGTTTTGTGTATGGTGTCTTTTTGTTATTAGAGTTTCAGGCAGGAGGGTGCACTCTATCTTGGCTGGAAGTAGACCCGTGGTTATATTTTTTGAAGTATCTTCATCTCTCAGATTAACATATTGAGATGTGTGCACATGAGGAGACCTGAGGTTTAGAATTTGCTTTAACATACCTTTGGCTTCTGAAAGTGGATGGAATGAAGATGAAACACAATTGCACCCAGGTTGATAACAATCCGTAAGGTGTGACAGACACAACAGTGAACTGTACTTAAAACAGAAGTTTATAGGGTCCAGGCATGGTGGTGCACACCAGTGACTCAGGCAGCTGCAAGGAAGATTGCAAGTTCAAAGTCAGCCTCAGCAACTTAGTGAGACCCTAAGCAACTTAGCAAGACCCTGTCTCAAAGTAAAAAATAAAAAGAACTGGAGATGTAGCTCAATGGTAAAGCACTCCTGGGTTCAATCCCCAGTACCAATAAATAAGTAAATAAATAAATAAAAGTGGGGTGAGGGTGGACAGCTTGAGATTTTCCATAAAAGATTTTCAAACACAGTAATCTTAATTCTGTTTGTCTCACAGGCTTATTGTGAGGATTAAATGTGGAATTGTATATAAAGTGTTTAGCACTGTGCTTACAATTTAATGAAGAGTAGCTATTAAGTTTACATTCTTGTCTGAAACTGACCACCAAAGCAGAAGATAAAAAGTGAATAAAAATCTAATGAAAACGTTTTAACCAAGAAGGTCTGTAGCAGTGGTCTCCAGGTCAATTGACAATTCATTTGGGCCTTAGCTTGTCCAGAAGTCTCTCAAATCCACCAACACTAGGTTTGGTGCATTATCTCTGAATTTCCCTAGCATCTTATTCCTTCAACTCTCAAAGCACTTAAATATAGCCTGATAGCTCTTTTGCTATATAACGGCATCCTATCTTCTGAGATCTTCTTATATTCATCGGTATCCTTAGAGTCCAGGACATACTCAAAACATGCTTGTTGAACTGTTGGACATCATCTTCCTACTTGCCCATCTCTGCAACCCTCTTCTCTGTGCATTTTGTTCCTGCCTCTGTGCACAGTCTGCCCTGGGTGGATGCTTTCTCTTTGAGGGCCTTGACATTCAGTTTCTGCTTTTGTACTTCTTCCAACTCACTACAAAAAGTGGGTATCTTTTCTTTTTCAGCTAATTGTATTGCCATAAAAGCTCTGTGTCCCTCCAATTTTTCTCCAAATACCTCTTGCTTGATATAGTGACTTACATGGGTCAGGAAGCCAGCCCAAGCTCATGGTGACAGTAAGAAGATAGCACTGAGATGAAAGAGGAGGGAGCTAGGGGTGAGCTGAGATCTGCAGGATGCTGCTTTCAGGCTGGTCCAGAGCCCCAGTTCCTCTTAGTGTGCACTTGAGGAGAGCAGGGTTAAAAATTCAAAGATGAAAGTCAAAGAAGTTAGAACCACAGAAGCTAAGGACTAGAAGGCACAACAAGATAATTGAGCCTTATAACTCAAAGTTTAACACAGTGTTATTAAAAAAAAAAAAAAAAGAACCCATCCCAACACATAGCTTTTCTGGCTGAAAGAGTTGGAAGAGAGTGTCCTACTTTCATTCCCCTTGGCAATCCCTTCAACCCCGTTGCAAAACCTCCACACACACGCACACACACACAACACACACACACAACACACACACACACACACTCTCATCCATGCGCCCTAGCGCACACACACACCTACACACCTAGGCAGCTGAAATGCCTCTGAATACTCATTGGGCCATCGAGGAATAAGAGTGCTATTTGAAAACTAGCTCCTCTAGAAAGTCCCTCAAACCCACAAACACTAGTACTGATGCCCTTCTCTGCATTTCCCCAGCATCTTATCCCTTTTACTCTTAAAACCTGAGAGGTTGAATATTTTTACTTTTAGGAAAGTCTACGGGGATTTTGAGAAGGGATCCAAATATCAGTTTTTTGGTTTCCTTTCTTTCTATTAATTAATCTACACAGCCATCCCTATTAAAACAGCAACAATCATGCTCCTCAGATTGTCTTCTGGGTGTCAGGGTTGCAGAAACCTCAGTGTGGATCCAATTTTAGTAGAAGTGTTGATGGAACAATCATTACTTTTAAGAATGGATCAGAAACATTCCCAGTTTTTCTCAGAAAGAAAAGGCTGGGTGATATGCAGATTGGAGATGGTTTGAAAAGCTGAGAAAGTGGAGAGGAATCTTTTGCTTGGAAGTCCAGAAGACAACAAAGGTTCTTTTGTGTGTGCATGAGTGGTTTTATAGCACCATCCAGTGGTATGAAGCAATACTGTCGCTGCAGCTCAGAATTGTTCATGCAGCCCTTCATTTTTAAATTCAATCACCAAGTATTTATTCAAGAACAGCCAATTTGTTGGGTCTTACAATAGGCGCAAGGAGCATAGCAAACATTAATTACAAAAACCTATACTAATGTCACAAAGATCTCTCTCCTTGTTACTCCTACAGCCATGTCTAGTCTGTGGTCTTCACTATTACAAACATGGGCCAGGTCTCCAGGACAGTCTTCTAAGACAGGTCCTTCTCATTCCTCAATCTGTAATCCAAGGTGACTTCTAGCCTAAAAATAGTACAAGCTAATTGCAACTCTTAGGGGTACTAGGAGCCTCTTTGGTATTTGTAAGGATTAAATTATTTACTACACATAATAGCACTTAGAATATTGTTTTAAACAATACATAATAAAAAGAAAGTCCTGATCATAATCTTTTTAACTTTTTTTTTCAGTCAAACACATGAGGATGTCATACCTATGTTTGCTGTTCCGAATCTCAATATGAATTTTACTTTGGGACAGTAGGTTTTATTGAACTGATGATCTAGGTTAATTTGTTTTCAATTGAATTTATGTCAAATAAGAGAGACCAACACATTGTACAATGAACAGAATGTTTAGTAATGTTTAGTAATAGAAGCTATAGTCTTTTAGCAGTGCTCCCCCACCCCCAAAAAAGGCAGTGCCTATCATAACGACTGACAGAACAGCCTACAGTCTCCATGGGTGGGAAGCTGACAGAGTTTTTACTAGTATCAAAGTTTTTTTAAAAATGAAAGGCACACTCTGTCTTACTGTTGGTGGTATAGTAGGGGACAGTGCTGGGGATCAAACCCAGGGCCTCAGTCATGCTAGGTGATGATTCTACCATTAAGGTATACTCTCAGTCCACAGGTGGTTTTAATCAGGTAGGCAAAAAAAATGAACATAGGAACAAGCTTAACCTTTAGGGAACATGTCTAGTCAAGTACCACAATTTTTTATACAAAAAAAATCTTTTGCTTCCATCGGCTAGCAAATAACAGCCTCCCTGGAAAACAGTTTTCTACACCTAAAATAAATAATGAGACTAGTCAAGATTCACTGAGGCTGACCACAAAAGGAAGCATATTCTTGTTGTTCCTTCCGCACCGAACAACAAAGGTTGGGTGCCCTCCCTTGGACCAGCCAGGGGGGCACAGGGTCAAGCAGGATGGTGAGTGTCGACGGCTGAAAAAACCCACACCAGCCAGGAGTCTGTCGAGCAGAATCTCAGTTTAATGGAGAGGTGAAACAGGTATATGAAAAGGGAGCGAGGGGAGGAGATACAGGCGGGGGCCAATCATCTTAAAGGTCAACAGCACAGGCAGTATACAGCAAGGCCTGCAGGGCAGAGGTCTGCTAAGATGTAAAGCTGCTCAGGTTCATGGAAATTGAATGAGCCAATCCTGGGCCGCCACCTTGGTGGTACCACGAGTGGGGGAGGCTTTTGCCCCGAGGGTGTTGTTAATGTGGTCGCCATCTTAAGGCGTGTCCCTACATATTCTGACATTCACCTTGATCTCAGCAACAGGTTAGACATGATTGACTATTGAGAGAAGGTTCTTAATGGAGCCTGGGACTCATAGAACCAGAGGTAAATGCATTTTGAATGGCCTGACTCCCCAGAATATTTTTTTTCAAATTGTACTATTACCATAATGATCACAGAAAATAACAGTAAGGCCTTGTGAGTTTTTGTCTATGGCTATACCTGTGTGCCCTTGCCCTATTGTAGCCCCTCCCTTCCTCCAGGATATGCAGAAAAATTAAATGGAGTGGTATGATTGGGGGCCCAGTTGTCTGTCTGTCAGTCTCTCTCTCCATATATATACGTATATATTTATATATATTAATATAAATCTATATGAACTTACATTAAATATATATTTTTAAAAAACCTTTAAAATGTAATCTAATTCCTTCTCACAAAAGTACAGAGTGACCTTGAGGGGGTGATAATGAAGCAGGTCCTTATCCCAGAGTGGCAGAGTGAAGGCCCAGGTGGGCCTAGCATGGGCGAGGAGCATGGCTCCAGACCGTGACTGAATGGAACCTGCCCTGCAAGCTCACACCTGAGGCAAGGCAAGCCATTGCAAATGCCCTCTTCACAGCAACGCAGCCCAGAATCCCTGAGCATCCGTGATCCAAGGACTTCCTCCTCTCGCTTCCCCACAAGTGGCAAGGAAATGGAAATAGGGCAGACCTGAATGGGATTGCAAGGGTAACCAGTAGCACTAAGTACATTTCCAAACTCCGTTAGCATAAATTTGGATCAATAGCGTTGACCCATCTAGACTAGCACACTCAAGTTATAACCTGTCGCCTAGTTTCCTCTTGGGTCTGCAAGAGTTCTGTATCTTCACACTTGAATAAATCTTACTCATTTCACTCTTGCCTTCCATTGTCTGCGTGGTGAGCAGCTGAGGTCTATTGCAACACTAGAGGGCATAGCCTCCCCACCCCCATTTTGAATCAGGCTTTGCTGGTTGCAACCCTCAGACCTGACACGGGTAGATATTTCCTGCTGCAATTGGCTGATAACACTAAAATAGGCTTTCTGTATCTTTGCACAGGTCCCACTGCCAGCAGAAGCAGAGAATGGAGTTTTGTCTGAGACTCTGGTTTCAATAATATTAATAGGCCACATTCAGGTAGGTTAAAAATGTGCTAGACACTGCTTTAAGCACTTATGTTAGCTCACTTAATCCTCACTGCACCTTATAGTGTATACTATTAACAATTGAAAGACTATAAAATTGAAAGACTATAATGTCTCTGAGGTTCAGAGACATTAAGTAACTTGCCCAGGCTCACACAGCAAGTAAGTAATAGAGGTACTACTTAAATCTAGGCAGACTGTTGTGCAGTCTATGGTCTTCACCTCTGCATTTCTTTACTCTCAAGGGTAGGGATAGAAGGGGAAAGCACTTGAACACACTAAACATAACACATATGGTAGCCTTGAAAATATCCATTGGGCTTTGTAGAGAGAAATCTATGTGGTTGAGACTTCTGCCTCTATCTTTTCAATTTATTCTACAAATAAGGATGTAATGCCTTCTATATGCCAGTCACTAGTCTAGATATTTGGGTACAACAATGAGGGTTTCTACCCTTTAGGAGATTGTTATCTAGAGAGGAAGGTCAACAATAAACATGTAATTGAATGACTGTCAACGAATGTCTGATTGTGGCACCCGTTATGAGAAAAACAGGGTGGGAGGACAGGGTTATCTTAGTTCAGGTGGCCAGGGCAGGCCTATCTGAGCAGGTGACCTTTTAGCACACACCTAAAAAGGTAACAAGGGAAACATGTGATGAAGGATTGAAAGCAAAACTTCTTGGATTGGAGTCCCTGTTTTGTGTGTACCTGATTAAGTTTCTAGAACTTTCTGTGCTTTGAATTTCTTATTTATAAAAAGGAAACAATTGTAATTTCTTCAGAGTGTTGTGAGGATTAAGTGGCTTATTTGTGTGTTAGTCTGTTTTTCATCACTCTTACAAAATATCCAAAGCTGGGTGCTTTAACATGAAAAGGTTAATTTAGCTCACAGTTCTGGAGGTCCAGGAATATGGCACCAGCACCTGCTGGCTCTGGTCAGGGCCTCTGGACTGCATCCACTTAGTAGATGGCATCATGGTGGAGACACGTGCAAGAAGAGATCACATTGCGAGACAGGAAGCCAAGCGTGATTCAGGGGCCAGGTTTGCTCTTTTGTAACAACTCGTTCACACGGGAACTAACTCACTCCACAAGTCTGGCACTAATCCCTTCCTAGGGCAATGCCCCCAGTGATCCCACTCCCTCGTACTAGCCCCACCTCCTTAAGGCTCCACCGCTTTAACACGTCCACACTGAAGACCTAACCTCCAGCACATAAATCTTTGGGGAACAAACCATATCTAGACCACCATAGCAAATTGTGTGTCATCCATTCTAAGACCACATTTCCTTACATTTTAACATCTCAAAATCGAGAACTTCTTACAATGAATAGGGCTCACCCTTGTGGATGGTTATATGGCAGTTCTGATAAAGTTGTTATTGATACTTATGAGCTAAGGCTGTGGTGTGTCCAGGTGGAAACACGGCCTTTCTATGCTACAAACCATTTAAGGATCATTTAGGAAGAAACACAAATCCTGATTTCTATAAATGTTGTGTGCAACATTTTTTAGTAAGATTCAGAAAGTTCAAGTATAAAATCTGGGGAACAAGTATTAGCAGTTTGCAAGAAAATTCTGAAACTGGAATCCTAGAGTACTTTTGTAAGAAAGATGAGATGATGAATCTAGTAATGACTCTTTTGTTCTCTTTTGTTCTCTGGAGAAACCTGGATGTTGACATCTATATCAAAACTACTTTTGATTAGATGGCCTCCTAAATCATGTAAAGGAGTTTTAGAAATAATATATTTTACTTGCATTTTCCTTTTCATGTGTGAATTAAGGTTATCTCTGATTTTAAAAATTGCTTCAAAGTAAAGGTAATCTTTTGATTAGAACAATGTAAAATTCAAAGTGGCAGAAAGCATTGTTTATATTCAATTAGCAACATTTTTCTTTTTCAGTGATTTGTAAAATAATAATGCATCTTCTCAAGGATACATGTTAAAGTCAACAAAAGGTTGGTAAGACTTCAGAAAAGTATACTTCCAGTAAGCAATCAACAGTATTTCTCAGTTCTTTTGGGGAGAGTGGTGTTTACCTCTCCTTTCCTGCTCAATCTACATCCCTCTCTTTATAAGTACATCTTCTCTCAGTAGGCCCACATGTCAGTTCACTGAGAAAGGCATGAGACCTGGCTTGCAGTGAGTAACTGGTTAGTGATCAAATGAAGGAAGGGCTGGGTTTCTGCTGAGTCGCTTCCTATTTGAAAGAGCAAGGTAAGAAGGTCCCCTTACTCCTCTTACATCTTTCTCAGAAGCTACCCTAAAATTGTGACTTTCCTCTCACCCCCAGAACCCTTTGCCATTGTTTGTGCTCCATTGTTTGCTGGCATCTCTCCTGGAGCCTGGGATGTGATGGGACTGAAAAAGGCTCCTTGACCTGGCCTTCTATGCTTTTTATGCTCTCAATGGCTGTCACATCTAACTACATAGATATATGCAAATTTATATACTGAAAAGCTCAGGACCATCGTGGAAAATAATTTTAGCTCAAATTCTACACTCCTTTTCAACAGCCTTTTAGACCATAGATGAATTTCAGAAAAATTAAATTAATTCCTATCTCTTGAAATGTTAAAAGCAGAAGTCCTGGTATAAATTATAGAATTGGAAAGCTGTTTTTCCAGTTGTTCTCTCCACCCCATTTTATCTACCTTCCCCCATGCCACCCACGCACAATAAATAAGCAAGAAAATAATGAATCATGAGCACTGAGAAGATGTTAAAATATCTCTGAGTTGAGAAGAGAGAAACTAGTCAGGGTCTTTGAGAAGTGTGCACTGATCTCTGTCCTCCCTAGTGGTAGATGGAGGGGATCATGTACTCAGGGAGATCTAGAAGTACTGAGAACCTAGGAATCCTGAGGCCTAGGAATCTAGGAATACTGAGGCCTGTGTGCTGCTTCCCGCCTGTACTGGGAGGCAACCCAAAGTGTTGCCCACACCACCATGGTTATGGGAGCAGAAAGGAAATGAGGCAATGAGGATCTGGCCCTCTGATGGGCCAGAGGCAGGTTCTCAGCTCCTTCACCCACTGCAGAGCACTGAAGGAGCAGTGTGCTTCCGGTATGGCCATGAGGATCCTGGATAAGACTCTGGAAGACAGAGGAACTGGAGGTGCTTGGAGCCAGGACGAGTCTCCCATCATGCCATTGTCACCAAGCTCTGAGGCCCCCAGAAATCTAGATGCCTTTCTAGAGAAAGAAATGATTGGGACAAAAGTGTGAAGCATTTTTCCCAAATCAACTACGAAAACCTAAGAGGACAGCTTACTCTGAATTGGCAACACTGTGTCCCACTGTTGATGAAATAGGAGTTTAAGGAAGAAACCATAATTAGCTCTAGCGGAAAGAAAAGAAATACTTTCTATATGCTAAGCATGTGGCTTGAAAATTCATACCTGCCATATGTGTATATTCTAAGGAAAGACATTAATTTAGAGGAATTATGATAGAAGCACTGTATTCTAAATGTATTATGAGTGGGAAAATCTCTTCAAACAGTAAAGGGTTCCCCCAACCTTATAGTTAATTTCTTAGAGGAATATAAACAAAGGAGTTATCAGAATCAGTGTGTGTGTGTGTGTGTGTGTGTGTATACGTGTGTGTGTGTGTGTTCTTGTTTCCAAAGACAGGACTCTAAATTACATTTTTTCAGTTTAGTGACATACCTGTTGTAGTGTGTGCACTGGGAAAGGGGCAGTTGAGAGAGCTGGCCAGTTCTTTCTGCAGTGGACACATTCACTTGGTAAATGAATACCTGGGAAGTTAGCCCCGCCCCACAAAAAATATGAACATCCACCAACTATGTAGAAATTCCAGCAGAAGATTAAGGTATGTCCAGAACACATAGATAATTAAAATATATATTTTGAGGAAGTATTATGAGACAATATGTGAAAAGGAAAGGCACAGATGCTGCATGTGAAGGAAGAGGTGAGTGCCAAATTGTGTGGGGAAAACATGCAGATTGCAAAAGGAGAGTGGGAGTTAATCTCTAAAATTCCTGAGCGGCTCTGGACCTGCCCAGGAAGTCAGGGATGCTTATGTCAACAAGAAAATCTTTCATTCAACAATAAGGAGTCTCATAATCGAAACTGAAAAGTAGAACGGAGAAAGTTGTGGATTTCTTAATTTTGTAATTTTTGACTATCCTACACAAGGCTTTATTAAGTTGTCCATGACAAGGCTTAGGTGAGACTTGGCCTGTCACTTTCAGTCATTACCCTGAGGGATTCTGAGCCTTGCCTCTTGATAAATAATGAGTAGCACATGTCCCAGAATAGAAAACCAGGAGAAATAAGCTGCACACATTCATGCACAGCTTCCCAGTGTTATGTCCTGGGGTTTGACAGCCGTCTTGAGGGATGGCAGTGTGGCTGCTGTTGGGATTTCATTCAGTTGCACTAGGACAAAGAAGCGTTTGGGGGTTTTGTTTTTGTTTTGTCTTGTTCTCATCTGAATTCTTACCTTCCTTAATTTAAAAAAATATGTTTAAATGCAAAAGAGTCTATTTCAGACTCCCCCGTTCTATTTTCCAATCTTTACCAATTTTGCCAATAATTTTCCTTTTCTACTCCAGGATCCAATTCAAGATACCATATTATATGCAGTTATCATGTCTCAAAAGTCTCCTCTAATCTGTGTGACAAGAATTTTTAGTAACTGTTTTGATATATAGTAAGTTTTTTAATCTATAGAAATCATGCACAGATGATAAAGAGCCCAAAAATTACATACAACTATTACAAATATCAAGGATGATTAAGAAACAAACTACAGAATTCAATTAATTTTCTATAAAATAAAATCAACTTTTGTGTGTACAGTTCTATGAAGTTTGACAAATACACACAGATAAATATATATATATGTTACAATCAGTATAAAGATTTTATCACTATCAAGATATAAAACATTTCCATCGCCCACATAAGTTTCCTTACTTTGCCACTTTGTAGTCAACTGGTACCCTAGAAAATCAGTCAAACACTCCCCTAAAACACCCAGTCCATGGCAACAACATTAGTGATATGGAGTCATTCACGTATTTCCTTATTATCATTCAATTTCTATAGAATATGCAGTGATGTTACTGTTCTCATTCCCAATATTAATTCCTGACTTTCTCTGTTATCAGCCTGACTAGAGATTCATCAATTTTATTAATCTCCATGAACCCTGATTTTTCTCTGCTGTTATTATTTTTATATTTTATTGATCTTTGTTTCTATTATCTAATTGTTTTGGATTTAGTATGTTCTTTTCTTTCTAATGCCTAAGGTTAGAAGCTTGGATTGTTGATTGGAGACTTCTTTCTTCTTGTCTAGTGTAAGCATATAATGCTGTAAATATGCCTTCAAGTACTGTGTTACATAAATTTTGATACACTATTCTTAATTTCATTGATTTTTAAATATTTTCTAATTTATATTGTGTCTTACACTTTTTGGCATGGATTGCTTAGAATTAAGTTATTTAATTTACATTTTTGGTAGGATTTTCTAGAAATTTCTCTGTTGATTTCTAGATGAACTTCAGCATAATAAAAGAATATGCTCTTTATGGTTTTTAGGATTTTGATTCACTTAAATTTGTTGATGTTCGTTTTATGGCTATGCAAAATTGACTGTTTTGATGTACTTCCAACTCACTTGATAATGGTGTGCATTCTGATATTGTTGGGTAGAATGCTCTGTTAATGTTAGTTATGTCAATTTTGTTGATTACACTGTTCATTTCTTCTCTGTCCTTACTAATATTTAAAATCTATTTGTTCTATCCATTACTGAAAGAGGAGTATTGATTTCCAACTATAGTTGGGGACAGTAAATTTCACCTTCAGTTCTATTAGTTTTCCTGGGCAGGGGTGTTGCTTATTTTGAAGTTTTACTCTTAGGTTTACACACATATTGTTATCTCCTCTGTATCGTCATGTAATGCCTCTCATTATTCCTGGTAATATTTCCTTTTCAAAAGCATACTGCATCTGATACCTAGCTATTCCAGCTTTATTTTTGTTAATTTTCTTACGGTACATCATATTGCATCCTTTTACCTCTAACCTATATTGACATAGTCTTGTAGACAGCATATAGTTTATGATTTACTTGCTTACCCAATCTAATGATCTCTTTCTTTTATTTGTTATGTTCAGACAATTTATGAGTAATGTAACAATTGAAAAACTTCAAAAATTTTTTTCAATTTGTTTCATCCATTCTTTGCTCCTTTTTTTCTCTTTGCTCCTTTTTGTCTCTTTGCTTTGGATTAATTATCTTTTACATTTAACATCAATCTTATCTTTACTTTTGGCCTATTCATACATACTTTAAAAACATTTAATTATAGTGGTTGTTCCAATGTTTACATCCTTAATAAAGCACAGATTCCCAAAAGCTAGAAGAAAGGATTTTGAAAGTTTCACCATAAGAAAATGATAAATGTTTGAGTGGATAGATCTGTTTAACCTGAATTAACCATCACAAAACCTAGACATGTATTGAAGTGTTACATGAAAACCTATAAATATGTATAATTTTATGCATTTATTTATCAGCTAAAACATATTTAAATAAAAATAAACAAAAACACAATAAAGCACATTTCCTAAAGTAATATTACACTACTTCGAAGGTAGCATAAGAAACTCAGTAGCATATGCTTCCAATCCCTCCCTCCCATAATTCCCCCTGCATCTTATTTTGGTTTCAGAAAATCAATTATCTTTTAGAGTGATTAAAAGTAAGGAATGTTTATCTTTACATTCATCATATCCAGAGATCTTCACTCTTGGTGTACATCAAAGTCTCTTTCTGATAACATATTTCTTCTCCCTGAAGAACTGTCTGTAATACACCTTGAAGAGCAAATGATCTGATACTGAATTCTTCTGGCTTTATATTTTCAAAAGTATGTATTTTTCCTTCCGTTTTGAAATGAATTTTCACTAGGTGTGATTCTAGGTTTATAGTTTTCTTTTGATTAAGCACTATAATGATATTAGCATATTATCAGCTAGCTTGTATAGACCATGCCAAGGAGTCTGGCATAACTTTTTCTTCCTCTGTGTTTTATTTTCTCTGACTGCCTTTATAGTTTTCTCTTTAGCTTTAATTTCCAGTGTTTGAATATTGCTGATTCTTAGCATTGGGGCAGGGGCTGGGCAAGGGTGTTTTGCTTATTGCTTTTATGCTTGAGATTTTCTGAGCTTCTTGGATGTGTTGTTTAACATATTTCATTATTGTGGGAAAATGATTGACTGTTCTCTTCAAATATATTTTTCTACCTCATTCTCTTCTTCCTGAGTCCCAATTACATGAATACTATATCATTTAATATTCCACAGTCACTGAATTTTATGTTCTGTTTTCTTTTCCCTGGATTCTTTGTTCTGTTTTCACTTTTTTTTTCTTTATGTTTCACATTGGATATTTTCTTCAAGTTTGCTTAGCTTACTAAGTCTCCTGAAAAGTCCATTAAAGTGATCCTCCATCTGAGTGGCTATAATTTTTATTTCAAGAATGTCTATTACTTCCCTTTTATTTTCAGTTCTTGGTCTGACATTCCTAATCTGTTCACATATGTTGTCTATATTTTCTCCTTGAGTATTTAAAATATTAATCATAATTCATTTAAATTCTTATTTGATAGTTACCAGTATCTCTGTTCCTGATGTTATTGATTGCTTGCTTCTTGGTGTTGGTCATTATATCTTTACTGCACATATTGCTGGATATGGTATGTTGAACAGTAGATACTAAGATAAATAGTATTTATCCCTACAAATAGGAATATCAGTCATTAATTCGGTTGGGGTCAGCAATTCATCTGGGTTTCAGCTTTGTTACTTCAATGCACCACCAGCATTAGCATGTGTCTAATGGATTGAACATGGATTTGTTCAATGAATCTCTTCTACTCATCTTTAGGCTCTTCCTCTGTATCAGGATATCAAACAAGTCATCTGTCCATTTCTTTTCCTTTTCATCTGGTAAAAGACCTCTATTACTTGTTACATGGTGCTTGCTAGCACAGTGGTGGGCTGTTCTCTGTTGTCTTGCTTCTGCTCATTCTCAGACTGTCCTGGGTCCAAGGATCTTAGAGTGTGGGCATTCTCAGTGATCTTACCACCCCCGCAGAGTAGAATGTCTTAACCAGTCTGAGCCCAGTTAGTGTTCTACCACTCCTCAAGTCATAGAGTATTTTCCCTTCCACAAATGGAAATGAATCTTCAACTGTAGCCCAAGAAAAGAGGGATTTCTGCCCTTCCAAAAACTCAGTCTTCGAGTTCTTAGAAGAAGAAAAGTTGGGCAGGATTTTGTCTTTTCCCTTCACAGTGACTATTCTCCCAGACCACTAAGGAAAGTTTAAATATTACCAAAGGAAATAAAATCAGAATATTAAAGTGATACTTATAATCCCATGTTTGGTATAGTACTATTCACAATAACTAATATATAGAATCAATTGGAGCATCTAAAAATGAATGGATAAAGGAAATGTGTTAAATATACACAATGGAATATCATTAAGCCATAAAATAAGAATGAAATCCTGTCATTTGTGGCAAAAATCAATGAAACTGAAGAATATCATGCCAAATCAAATAAGCCAGATGCAGAAAAGACAAATGCCACATGTTCTCTTTCATATATGAAATCTAAAAAATATTGATTTCAAAGTAGAAGAGAATACTAATTACTAGAGGGTAGAAAGGGTAGTAGAAAGGGGAGAGGGAGAATAGGTACCAAAATGCAGTTACAGAGAACTAAATTATAGCTTTATACTGTACAGTAAAGTGATTAACACTTTACAATTACTTTTTCCATATTTATGGCAAACTAGTACCAAGGATCATGAAAACTTCAAACACAAAGAAATGATAAGGAGATGCAAATGTTAATTACCCTGATTTAGTCATTGCACATTGAATACATGTATTGAGGAGGATTCCAGTGTTGGAATAGAGGTGCTCAACACTCACATCCTTTTCCACAAAGAACCAAAGCAATAGGTGTATAGCTTCATTTTGAGGTGAGTGACCATAGGAAAATGCTGGAACCCAGCACAGGAGACCCTTTAAGCCCCAAAAACCTCAGACAACAGCATAGAAAGACATAACAAGCAAGTGACTGCCACCCAAGCTCCTGAGCCTGGGAGGGAATAGTGTTCCCCTTTGCAGGGTGAGTGAGAGAGTCCCAGGAAACTGCATCAGCACAGATGCAAGCAATCCTAGTTACTGGGAAAGTTTCATAGTCATTACAGGTTTGTAACATAGTGAGGGGAGCAACCTGGAGTCCGCAGAGTAGTTTTGTTTTAAAGAAGAACTCACATAATACTTCACAAATCCCTAAAACCCATTCTGCCATGACAAGATTTCTTCTTTTTTTTTGTGATGATTGATGCTGTCTTTTTAATTTCTTTTTTAAAATTATTTTTACAGGCTCATTTTGATTCATTGTACACAAATGGGGTACAACTTTTCATATCTATGGTTGTACACAAAGAAGATTCACACCATTCATGTGATCATACATACACATAGGGTAATAATGTCTGTCTCAATCTACTATCTTTCCTTCCCCCACCCCTTCTGCCCCATTTTCCTCTATACCATCCAAAGTTCCTCCATTCTTCTCCTGCCCAAGGTACCCCTACCCCACTCCCTGTTATGTATCATCATCCACTTATCAGAGAAAACTTTGGCCTTTGGTTTTGGGGGCTTGGCTTATTTCACTTGGCATGATATTCTCCAACTCCATCCATTTACCAGCAAATGTCATTATTTTATTCTTCTTTATGGCTGAGTAATATTCCACTGTGTATATATGCCACAGATTCTTTATCCATTCATCAACTGAA
Source organism: Glaucomys volans (assembly GCA_020662805.1). Taxonomy (NCBI): domain Eukaryota; kingdom Metazoa; phylum Chordata; class Mammalia; order Rodentia; family Sciuridae; genus Glaucomys; species Glaucomys volans. The sequence goes on along the minus strand of JAJEJO010052791.1, from coordinate 146,608 downwards.
GGGCATCTAGGTTAGTTCCACAATCGAGCCATTGTGAATTCAGCAGCTATGAACATTGATGTGGCTGCATCACTGTAGTATGCTGATTTTAAGTCCTTTAGGTACAAACCCAGGAGAGGGATAGTTGGGTCCAAGTTTTTTGAGGAATCTCCATACTGCTTTCCAGAGTGGCTGCACCAATTTGCAACTTCACCAGCAATGTATGAGTGTACCTTTTCCCCCACATTCCTGCCAAAACTTATTAGTGCTTGTGTTCTTGATAATAGCCATCCTTCTTTATCATGTTGGCTTGGGACCAGACTTCCTTAACATGACTCCCAAAGAACAAGAAATAAAAGCAGGAATCAATAATTGGGATAAATTCAAACTAAAAAGATTTTTCTCAGCAAAGGAAACAATCAACAATGTGAAGAGAGAGCCTTCAGAGTGGGAGAAAATCTTTGCCACACACACTTCAGGCAGAGCACTAATCTCCAGAATCTATAAAGAACTCAAAAACCTTTACACCAAGAATACAAATAACCCAATCAATAAATGGGCTAAGGAAATGAGCAGACACTTCCCAGAAGAGGATCTACAAGCAATCAACAGATAAATGAAAAAATGTTCAACATCTCTAGTAATAAGAGAAATTCAAATCAAAACTACCCTAAGATTTCATTTCACAAGATTCCTTCTGGAGAAGGGTGTTATTGTTCAAATTTATACTGCTCTAGAGGACAGAAATTCCTCCATGTTCCCATCTCTGGGATCCCAGACACATTCTATCATCTAGGACAGAGGATTTCAGCCTCATGAACCCAACTTTGCCTACTGAATCAACTGTAACCCCAGCACCCAAGCCCACTTCGATGCTCTGCATTATAGGAGACAGGTGTTTAGGTGCCCCTGAGAGACTGGAGCACTTGTCCTCTAAGACTAAGGGTGTGGCCAGCTACGTGTGTTCTCAGATCAATGCCAGAATTAAACATGAAAATCCAAGCAGTCTCTATGATCATGTCCCCTACCATGCTGAGGGTGGGCATGCACCACTGTCAGGGTTAGGAGCTAGTGCCTGGTTCCCACCACCACTCTCCCCCATACTCCATCTGGATGCTTATGCCAACAGGCCTGGGTGTGAATCCACACCCAGAGCACGGCAGTGCCTGCTGCTGCCTCTCCCTGAACAGTGTGTGGGCCCATCCAACTGCCTGGACTGAAGGGAGGTCCTTCAGGCCCCCACCACTGCTGGGGCTGCCAGTGCTAAAGGTCCTTGCCAGCATCAGAGCTGCTGCAAGGGCTGCAGAGCTTCAGCGGTGGTGATTAAACACACCAGCTGATGAGTGCCAACACTCCCCTGGTTGGTGGCCATGCACAGAGTACTCCACACCCACTGTGTGTGTATAGCATGTACCTGAGCCACCAGAGTGTCCCCATTTCTGCATGGCCCTTGGAGACAGTGGATTTCAATTCTACCTGGTAAGCACTGTGCCCAAATCACTAACGCTTAAGAAGCTATAGAGAGACTACTCTATGGTGCCCAGCTGGAACTAAAGCCAAAATTTCATACCATACTGACATCCTACCAAGACACATCTTCAGGAGAAAGTCACTTACCGTGAAGGTTATTCGCTTTTATAGAATTCATCAGATGCACAAATCTTGATGTAATAAATCAAGAACTATGTAAAAAAAGGCTTATTTCACTTAGTATAATAATCTCCAATTCCATCCATTTATCTGCAAATGCCATAATATTATTCTTCTTTATGGCCGAGTAGTATTCCATTGTGTATATATACCACATCTTCTTTATCCATTCATCTGTTGAAGGGCATCTAGGTTGGTTCCACAGTTTAGCTATTGTGAATTGAGCTGCTTTAAACATTGATGTGGCTGTGTTACTGCAGTATGCTACTTTTAAGTCTGTTGTAAAGTGGAACAGGAGCAGCTGGTGGGGGTAAGGAGGGTGAGTGCGACGGTGCTAACACCACGCTGGGAACTCAGGTTCTGAAGACCAGGCTCCGTTTAATGCGGAGCAAGCAGGCTTATATAGCAGACATTCACCAATTACAATTACCAACAGCCGTTAACACCCCCTGCCACGCTCCCGATGCATGCTTGTGCTAGGCTCGTGATTGGCTCGTGATCAGACCAATTACGGGAAGAGAAAGCACCTGAGCTCTGTATCCTCAGGCACTCCTACATAAGTCCTTTGGTGAAATAAGCCAATCCCCCCAAAAAAGACAGAATATTTTCCCTGATAAGTAGATGATGATATAGAATCGGGTTGCGGGAGTGGGAGGTGCGAGAAGAATGGAGGAACTTTAGATTACAAAGAGGGAAATGAGAGGGAGAGGGGGAGGGGTATGAAAAATGGTGGAAGGAGACAGACATCATTACCCTATGTACATGTATGATTACATGAATGGTATGAATCTACATCATGTACAACCATAGAAATGAAAAGTTGTACCCCATTTGTGTACAATGAATCAAAATGCAGTCTGTAAAAATAAAAAATAAATTAAAAAATTAAATAAATAAATAAATATTTGCTATCTATTAAATATTAAAAAAAAAAGGTAACATGATGCCTCTAAGAGGTCACAAGAACTCCCTAGCAACAGCCCAACGATTTTGATGAACCACCTGGTAAAGAATTTAAAAGAATGATTATAAAGAAGCTCAGTGAGATCCAAGAAAATACAAACAGTTGAATGAAATGTAAAAAAATAAATGCACAGATGAATGAGAATCCTAGCAAAGACATAGGGATCTTGAAAAGTACCAAATAGAAAGCTTGGAAACAATGAATTTGAATACATCAAAGAAAAATATAGTTGAAGGCTCAACAACAAACTAGATCAAGCAAAAGAAAGAATATCTGCACTTGAAAACAGGTCTTTTGAAACATACCAGTCAGAGAAGAAGAAGAAAGAGAAGAGAGAATGAAGACAGTTTTTGAGACCTTTAGGATGCCATTAAATGAAGAAATACTCACCTTTTAGGAAGCATTCAAAAGGGAAGAAAAAGGGCCAGGCATGGACAACACATTAAATGAAATGAGAGCTGAAATTTTCCTATTGTTGGGAAAGATGGACAATCAGGTACAGGAGACCATTAGGACCTGAAATAGATAACACCAGGAAAGACATTCACCCCAACATACTAGAGTCAAACTATCAAGTAAAAGACAAAGAAAGAATTCCAAAAACTAATAAAAAAGAACCAAATCACTTTTCAGGTAACACACACTAGACTAGATTTCTAAACATAAACTATATAGGAGGCAGAATAGGGTGGGTCTGGTGATGCACATCTATAATCCCATTAACTCAGGGGGATGAGGCAGGAGGATTACAAGTTCAAAGTCAGACTCAGAAATTTAACAAGAGCCTAAGCAACTTAGGTAGACCCTGTCACAAAGAAAAAAATGAAAAGAGCTGGGGATGGGGCTCAGTGGTAAAGCACCTTTGGGTTAATTCCCCAGTACCAAAAATTAAAAATCAAAAAAAGTATAATAGGACAAATCGTATTCAAAACAAAAGAAATTTACCAACATGACAGGAGTAAATCTGACATATATTTGATCTTGAATGTAAATAAACTTAATTCCCCAATTAAAAGTTAAAAAAGTAACTGAATGGATAGCTATGCTATCTATGAAAAGCTCATTACCAGTAAAGATGGACAGATTGAGAATAAAAAAATGTAAAAAGATGCTCCACACAAATGGAAACCAAAAGTAGGCAAGAGTAGTTGCTGTTATGCTAGAAAATATGCACTTAGAGATGAGAACTGTAAAAAGAGACAAAGTTATTATGTAACAATCAAGGGATCAATTCAACAAGAAGATAAAACTATTATAAATATACATGCCCTGAATGCTAGAACACCCAATTTTATAAGGCAAATGTGATTACATGTATGTGTGCATGTTTGAAATATCAGACTGTATCCCCAAAATGTCTAATTATTACACATCAAGTGAAAGGATTTTGCAGATGTTCTGGAATCTTCTATTGTGAAATAGAAGCAGTATTCTTTCCAGCTTTCAACATTCTAATTGGAAACTGGATGTCCCCAGATGTACTTTTCAAAAAAATGTTGTTTACGTTTTTGATTTTGGGATTTTTTCTTTGTTTGTTCCTTTAGTTTTGGCTTACAATTTTAATGCATAAGCATCATAAAAAGTTTAGACCAGAGTGAAAGTTAGCCAGAAATAATTTTACATAAATATGTTTCCTTCAAGATTTTCTTTCTGCTTCAATTATGACCTTTAGAGATAAATGGCTATGAATATGAACTAAGGAATCATAACTTTGAACCCAAGGGCATGCTAATAGTTCAACACTGGTTAAGAATATGAGCCTGAAGCTGTCAAGATGCATGATGGGCAGGTTTCAACCTGCCTTCACCAGTGAAACCTAGAGACAATATTAATGTGTCATTGTTTGAGACATAACTTCCAAGCTCTGTTCAGCTGAAAGAATTATTTCACTGTTGTGTCCCCAGTGCCTGGGACAGTGCATGGCTCGTAGTGGTCACTCCATGATAATTTGTTTTATGAATAAATAAATGAATATGATAGTCCATGCTTTTCTTGTACAGGTAGTGTTGAAGCCTCTAACTGGAATTTCTGTTGACCACAAAGGTGAATGGGAATGTAGCCCTTAATTGAAAAAATATAATATAATATACAGGAGCTGGGGTTGTAGCTCAGTGGTAGAGCACTTTCCTTGTATGTGTGAGGCACTGGGTTCAATTCTCAGCACCACATAAAGATAAATAAATAAAATAAAGGTAAAAAAGCTAAAAAAGTTATTTAAAAAGCAGGTATACAAATTGCATCTAGTCTAGTAAACAGGTAGTGACACTTCTTAAATAAGATTCCTGTTGTTTTGTAAACTGAATTGTCAACTCATTATTCTGGATATATCCTTACCAAAAAGAAGCAAATAGGGAAAATTAAATTGAGAAAATTGGCAGTGAAGGCATGAGAAAAGATCAATCCCCAGACAAGAATAATTTAATGCTTCCATTTGTCCAACTCCATAATAAGCACTGTGAAGAGTAGTTACAAAAATAGTGTTATTATGAGTCTCATCAAACAGCTGCAAGAGAGTGAGCAGAATTTGTTAGAGGGAAAAAAATCAAGGGAAAAAATTCAGCTCTGCACATTCTTGTGCCTTATTGATAAGAAACTTTTAAAGATTTAGACAAGGAAGAATCAAAGTACCTGAGAATCACATAGATGACTCTGGTCATAAGGATTTATTGATCATTTTGACTGACCTAGGAATGCCCAAGAAAAGCACTCATCTACAGGCATTAATTACCCTTTCTCTGATTAGCCTACCTCTTGAGATCTAAAATATTCTCAAACAAGATCTGTTTCAGTCAAAATTGTTTTTCACAGTGCAAAAAAAGTCAGTTTCTGAGCTTCCACTTTACACTGCTATCACGGTCAGACTTTGTTGCCCTGAAAACTTCACGAGATAAAATATGCTGCTGTATCCACCTGTGATGTTACAGCAGATGGCATTGTCCTGGCACCGAGTAAAATGCTTGCTCTTTGGACTTCTTGTTTGGCCTGTCTTAGCAACATCACTCACAGAAAGAATCATAAATGTCTGTTTTAAATGTGACATCTTTTAAGCACTAGATTTCTCCAGAGTATGCCTGTCTTTGTTATAGTTTGAATCTGAAATGTCCCCAAAAATCTCATGCACCAATATTCAGAGGTGAGGCTTTTAGGAAATGATTAGAATATGAAGGCTCTAAACTCATCAGTGGATTAATACATTTGCTGGATTAATAATTTCAATTGCCTATGGGGGGGTGGTAGAAACTGTAGGCTGGTGGGCCATGGTTAGAGGCAGTACATCACTGGGGATATGCTCTTGGGGACTGTACCCTGGCTCTGGCTCCTTCCTTTCTTATTTTTTTTTTGCCTATTTATTTTCTTCTCTGCTTCCTAGCTGCCATGAGCTCAGCAACTTTCCTCTGCCACCCTCTTCTGCCATGGTGTTCTGCCACACCTCAGGCCCAAAGCAATGGAGTCAGCTGACCATGGACTGAAACGTCTGAGACTGTGAGCCAAAATAAATATTTCCCCCTTTAAGTTGTTTTGCTCAGGTATCTGTCACAGAAATGAAAAGCTAACACACTCTTCCTTCATTCCAATCAACACAGAGGGTATTCCTGGGTTATTTCAGTTGATACTGTTGTAGGAAACAATATCCATTTCCTTCACCCTCTTCTCTTTTTTGTTTCAGAATACACACTTCACCACTCCCTGACAGTCATATTTATGACTCAAAATAACTGAACTCCTCTGTGTTCAAATAACTAAGACAATCATAGCAATTCCATCAGCTAGCCAGACTGTTCAGGGATCCATATATAAGCTAATCAGTGCACAGACATTTCCATCCTTACTGCAGTGGTCCAGAATGGAGTCCATGAGCAATTTGGCCTGGCTGGACTGCAAAGAGGAACTTGTATCCAATAGTTGGAGAAAAGAATATCTTTCTGATGCATAATGCGGGATGGAAGGGAGGCAAGAATGGAGGAAGGATAGATAGCATAGAGGGAAGGGAGGGGTGGGGTCGGGGTTGGGGGGCAAGAATAATAACAGAATGTGTGACAGACATCATGGCCCTGTGAACATGTATGAATGCACAGATGGTGTGACTCTACTTTGTATACAACCAGAGAAACAATATCTGTACTCCATTTGTGTTCAATGAATCAAAATTAAATGAATTTAAAAAAAAGAAAAAAAAAGAATATCTTTCATCAGTTAGACAAGATCAAGGAGTTATTTTGCCAGGTACAGTGGCCTGGCATGCTGTGAGCACAATGGGTGCAAGGCTGAGCCAGAGCTGGCACCTGTGAAGGAGCAGAGCAGAGAAACTAGCAGAGTAAAGGAGTCAGAACTCCAGACTGCCTGACTTGTGACTGCCCCACATCTGTACTTCCTGTCCTGTGACATAACACACTCTTATTGTTTCACATGGCTAAACTGGGCTTCCTGTTTCTTGTAACTAAGAGCATCTTTACTGATACAGTTCTGGAATCCAATAACAAATACGTGATCTTGGACAAAACCCTTCATGTCTCTATATTTCAGCTCTTCTACTGAACAATAAAAGAATTAGATCAAAACCTCTTAACAGTTTTCTACTATTCTAAACCCCCACATCTAAAAGGCACAGCACAGTTCGAGGCACCATGAAGTTTTAGAAACAGTCTAAGTGTGAGGTCAAAGCCCAAAGCATAGAACAAAGGCATTTCAGAGGAAACCACACTTCAAGAACATGAAACCTCCAGGCGTTTACCTGAAGGGCTTAATCACGATGAGAGATAACCACACTGTAGGACATCCAGTCAACACAAGAAGAACCACAAGGGGAAAAGGCAGTGAGCCTTTGGGGGAGAATGAGTTCCCCAAGAAGCTGTTCCCTCTTCATTGCCAAGAAAAGGCAGCTGATAGCTTCTCTTCCTCCTTACCAAGGGGACTCCTTACCAAGGGAACTGCCCATAAAGATTAGAGGTGCTGGGCTGGGAATATAGCTCAGTTGGTAGAGTGCTTGCCTAGCAAGCTAAAGGCCATGGGTTCAATCCCCAGCATGGAAAAAAATAAAAAGATTAGGGGTGCCTGCAACAAGAGAATAATTTGTTCCCATCAGAAATTTGCTTGGTTACTAGTTTCTTAACCTCTTAACCACCCTGGACAGAAGACAGAACCAGAAAATATCAGCTCTAAGAAGAACCAGAGTGAAGCAGCCTGTCCTGAGTCCCCCTGAGATTTCTCTGTATGGCTCCAAGAAAGGTAAGTGACCTTAACCTAGTCCACCTGCTGAATTAGACGGCTCCACAAGGATGGAGTGCCTTTTGGGAAACTGGGGAATAGTTAAATTAAATATGGACTGGATTTCCCAAACCACAGAGTTGTACAGATGAGAGATGCCCTGCAGTCTTTGGTTGGGATTTGAATGTCTCCTGAACCTAACACAAGGTCTGTTCTAATGTGAATGCACAGTGAATATGTATGGAAGGAACATAGGAAAGCAATAAGTTAATCGGTTAGCTCTTTTGGTACTGAGCTTTGCATGGTCCCTATGTGTTTCATAACCACAAGTATTTTTGAGGAAAATGAGGGAAATAATTTTGCCTTGGCTCTTATTAATGTTTCTCGCTACACTGTAGCTCAGAATCACATTCCGTTTCAGTCTCTGACCCCTTCCTATGTCTCTCAATTCACATCTTGCTCACTCGTGGGAACTCCTGTTGTGTCAAATCCACTTTCTGCTCACAGAATGCAGTGAGTCCTCTCCTATATACTGGAGTCCAAGTCCTAAATGCCTTGCTGTCTGCAGCCCACCCCCCTATCAAGAAGAGATCTTGAAGATTTTTCTTGACCTTTGTGTATAAGATTCAGGTCTTCCATAACACCCTGCACATTCCTGTTTATTATTCTTTAATTCCTGATTCACGTTAGTCAAGGTCTCTTATGTAACGCAAATGTGGCATTTTTCTAACTTTGAGTTAGTGTCTGTCGTTTCCAACAGACCTTTTTCTATTGTTTTCTTCCCACTCCTTTGGCTTAAGAGAGTTCTTTGGAATTCACATTGCAATGTTTAGGGTAATGTCTACCCTTTCAATTCTGGAAATTTTTTGACAGAGGTACCCATACAGTCAAATCTTATTTTTTATAGAAAGGAAGATTTCTAAAGATCTAATCAACATCATTGTTTCAATGATAAGAAATCTGAGGTTGTCAGAGGTAAAATGACTTCTCCAAATTTGTAGAGTTACTTTATAATGAAGCCAAAACACAAACTTTAATAACCCAGTAGATGATGAAGTGTTCTTGTTTTTTTCCAAAAGACAATGCAAAACAAACCATCTTAAACTGAACTCACTCACAATTCCATTGAGGAAAATATTAAATATCACCTGAATGATCTTCACATTGATGTTTGATCCTCTAAACACAGCTTTGAATAAGCCAATAAATGTCATATTTAGGCAGGATGATAACATGTATAAAAACAGACAGAATAAGCTTAGAACAAGATACCTAGTAAGAAATAGTATATGCTCCCTGCATCATTCCTACAATTTGGAATTCTTAAAACTAGAAGAGATCCTGCAAATCACTAAGAGGAGTGTCTTCTGTGTCAGACATTTTAATAACCTATTGACACACAAGGTCTTATTTAGTCATCACAAAGCAAACACATTGAAGGAAATTTTTTAAATGATAGAACTTGGGATAAGGTAAATGTCTTCCTCAAACAATAAGTCATGGAGCTGGTCTGCAAACACAGTTGTGGTCAACTACAAGGTCTTTGGGGTCCTATGTACCTAAATCAGATTCACTTCCACTAATTGCAGGATTCTCTTCTACAGACTACTTGGAGAGGAGTTCCCTTCTTCATCAGGAATATCTCAGTCTGGGGTAGATGCTGTTTCAAGAGACAGTTTTTTCTACATTTGAGGAATTCTGGTTTTTCTTTCTTACTTTAGATCCCTACATTGCTGACCAAAGACTTCCACTGGAGTTTTTAGATAGCATTTTGGAGCAAACCTAAGCAAGCTAACACATGGTAACACCAATTCTTTCAAGCTCTTTCTATTTTATCCATCCCTGAATCTTCATTTCTTCAGGAAAAACATCAGTATTCTCTCAATAAATATCCTAAAAATTTTACTTCTAGACTTGGCCCTGGATTACCCCACCTGCATGTTATCTTTTTGGTGTTGCTGTTGAAATATAGCCCAGCATGGGACACAACATTCTGTTTGTAGTCTGTCTTCAACTTTATGACACAATTCAATGAATGTAGCCTAAGTTTACTAGCTTTTTCATCAGGATCCCAACATACCAAAGAGATTATTTTTTGAGTACTATTCTACAAGGCTTAAGAACACTCAAGAAACTCTCAAAAACAGCCAGCAACACTCAAGATTCTTCCAATTAAAAGGGAATGCAATTCACATGCAGTCAAATGCAGCTGAATTGGATCTCAAGGGCCAATATTACAGACATTTATAGGAAATAACAAGCTACTTAGCTCTGTTACTTTTGTTGAATTAGTTATAGGACTGTTATGGTTTGGAGGTGAGGTATCCCTGAAAGCTCATGTGTGAGAAAATGAAAGGTTCAGAGAAGAAATAATTGTGATTTAAGAGTCTTAACCCAATCATTGATTTAATCCCCTGATAGGGATTAACTGAGTGGTAACTGAAGTGATAGGGTATGGCTGGAGGAGGTGGGAATTGGGGCGTGGCTTTGGGTATATATTTGTATCTGACAAGTGAACTCTCTGCTTCCTGATGGCATGTAAGCTGCTTCCCTCTGCCACACTCTTCCGCCGTGATGTTCAGTCTCACCTCAAGCCCCATGGAATGAAAAGGAAAAGAAAGTCAGCTTTCTGTGAACTAAAAACTCTGACACCATGAGCCCTAAATAAACTTTTCCTCCCCTACAGTTGTGCTGTCGGGTCATTTAGACAAAGCAGTGAAAAAGCTGACTAAAACAAGAGCCAAGTCATGCTTGTGGGATTTTTGCCGTCTCTATTCTGAGGGGTACATTGGCCTTCACCTGTCACCATTTCCAGGAACATCTCAGTTGGTGGAACATGAGTAACAGAACCCACAGTACAAGACTGGGTCATATACTAAGAAATTGGGTTTATTCTTCTGGTGATATTTTTTAAGATTGTGCTTTTATTTTAATGGGTTCCCTAGACACCAGTTGAGTCTTTCTCTCCCACACAAAGGAGAATCAGCAACAAGCTAAAGAATCATGTTTGTCTATGTTCTCAATAATAAAGAAAGATAAGGGTAGTAGAAAATCTTTCATCCAAACTGAATAACACAGATCTCTGATACTTTGAGTACAGAAGCAGTGTGGACTAAATCTTCTCTGTGTGTCACAACTATTTGTATATTAATGATAGATAAAAGGCCCAGCTAGATTGTAAGCAACATGAGAAAATTTCTGTCTTTACCATCATATCCCATACATGATAGATAATGAGGTATACATTTGAATGAGCAAATGAATCAATAGGAAAAAAACCTACAGATGGTTGACTTGAGCAAGATGTTGATTTGAATGTCTCCTAATGCTGATTTGGATCCTCTTCCACAAGATGATATTTAGATTCTTCTGCCATTTACCATTAACAATCTCCATAACCAGCATCCCTAGACAAAGTCTATTCCCTGGTTTTACTTTCCTTAATGTAGTTGGATGAATTGGGTGAGCTGAGCTTCTGTTCTAGAAGAAACAATATGATTAAGAAGAGTCTTTTAGAAGAAATGTCAAAGGTTTCAAACTTCCAGTCATAAGATGAGTAAGTTCTGGAAATCTAATGTACAGCATGGTGGGTGGGTATAGTTAACAATATACTGTGTACTTAGAAGTTTTCTGAGAGGGTAGATCTTTTGTGTTCTTACCACACACACCCAAAAGGTAGCTACATGAGGTGATTCATGTGTTAATTGGCTTGATTTTGGTAATCATTTATATATAAATATATATATATGGAGAGAGAGAATATATATAGAATGTAATGAAATATAAATATCAAATCTTCACATTCTATGATTTAAACATATACTATTTTTATTTATCAATTATAACTTAATAAAGCTGAGAAAGAGGAAGAATCTTTTCGATTGGGTTGGTCTGGTCCAAGTGGACTTACACAGTTACTGTAACAGGTATTGTAAAACAAGTTTTAGGAGTAAATCAAATGCTTCTTAACCCTATCCTAACAGGATTATTCTTTTCCATAGAGTAAGGTCAAAAGTTATTCTAATAGGAAAAAGTTTGTTATCCTCAAACTCATAATAAATCTAAGTTATGTTAGATGAAATTATTATTCACATTGGTAAGGAATGTTTGCCCCTGGTGAATTTGTGATGCAATCAGTCACAGATTTCATTGAAAGAGAAAATAATTTGAGAAAAGAAAACCCTCATTCTCTTAGTCTTACTCACTCACAGATTGAGAACACATATCTTCTCATGTTTGACATATCAAATCCTGGACCAGTGAAATCCCTTTGTCTCCAGCCAAACATGCTAGATAAGACACAGGAATGAGACTTCATCTCACGTCTAATAGGGTGAAGTTCTTCAAGGCAGGGTTACTATGGTCTGAATGTTTGTGTCCTCTCCCAAATTCAGATGTTGAAATCCTAACCTCAAAATGATGGTATTAAGAGGTAGGGTCTTTTGGAGATGATTAGGTCATGAGGGCTATACATTCAGGAATGGGTTGAGCACCTTTATAATAGAAGTGTGAGGGAGCTTGTTTGTCCCTTCCAACATGTGAAGACTCAGCTAGAAAACACCATCTATGATGCAGAAAGAAAAACTTACCAGACACCAAACCCGCCAGTGCCCTGACCTTCAACTTCCTAACCTCCAGAAAGGTGAGCAGTAAACTTCTGTTGTCTATAAATTACACAATCTAAGGTATTTTCTTATAGCAACTTGAATGGGCTATGACAAGGGAGTTGAACATACCAAACTGTGGGGCTAAAAAGGGCTGATGCAGAAGAAGGAAGATATACTGTAGGTCTGACTTTTCTAAAATTGTTCCTGACAACCTTCCACAGTAGAGTAGAGTAAGGAGCAGATACGTGGGCAGGGGAACTGTTACAAGGAAACTACAATAGTACTTCCCATATCATGTAATTGGTGCTTATCAGTAGGTATTTGGCTAATGCCCTTCTTCACATACTGAGCCCCCCTGCATTGCGCCCTCTGCATCTCTAGTTCCTAGCCTAATGCCTGGCACGTAGTAACTATTCCATTTAAATGAATGTATATTAAATCATCACATTATATACTCCAAATGTACATGACTTTGTTGGTCAATTATACCTTAATAAAGCTGGTGTAGGAGGAAGAATCTATTAGATCAGTTTGATCTGGTCCAAATGCAGACTTTCAAAGTTAATTTAATGGGCCTTCTAAGCAGGATTAGTATTAAGTCAATTTTTGTTTTTCTTTTTTTTTTTTTTTTTTGGTATCAGGGGTGCTTAACCACTGAGCAACATCCCCAGACCTTTTTAAATTTTTCACTTAGAGACAGGGTCTCACTGAGTTGCTTAGGGCCTTGCTGAGTTGTTTAGGGCCTGCTAAGTTGCTGACACTGGCTTTGAACTCATGATCCTCCTGCCTCAGCCTCTTGAGCTACTGGGTTTACAGGCATGTGCCACTGCACCTGGCTCAGATTCATCTTAACAATATCCTGCCAGGATTATTATTTTATGGGGAGTAAGTTGAAAGTTATATATAAATGTGTAAATACATAATGAAGAGCTTCTTTTCTTAATGCATGTAAACCCCATCACCTTCTAGGTAGGAGACAAAAGAAGAATCAGTGGTGAAGGGTGGCTTGTGACTCAGCCCAAGTCTGTCCCTGGCATTCTTTGCCTTCAATTGTCTGTGATATCATCATGTTGGCCAAGCCTGATCATTGGGCCTCTCCCTTAATATCTGTTATCCCAGATGAGGCAAGAACTAGTACCTCCCAATGGAAACGTGTGACACATGCAGATAATAAAGGGATAATAAACACAAAAGTACCAGGAAACTCTGAAGAGGTTTTGTGTTTTGTTTTGTTTTGTTTTCCATGTAGGAATAAATTATCTGGTAGATTTCAGTAATATCAAAGAAGCCTAAATAAGTTAGCAACGATTTCTAAACAAAATGTTAAAATGTGTTTGTAGCATGCTATAATAGAATGTTCCAGAACATAGATCTTGTCTAATTTTTTTGTATTTTAAGGATATTCAAAAATATGAAAAGAATTGAAGACTAATGAACTCTTCTGTAATTCAGGTCTTTTGCTCTCCAGTTTGACTCCATCTTCATGGGCCTTAATCACTAAAATCCAAAATAGATTGTACAGCAAATTGGCACTATTTGTAGTATTTTATTAAAATAAAGTTTATTAATTTAACTTATTTCATAACTAAAGAAGTATCTCAATACATTAAAGAAATCTTGAGAGTTGCTACTAACTGATAAATATGTTTGTAAGATAGTAAGGCCTAAGGAGAAAGGATGATTATTAGAAAAAGGTAGGACTGGGAGATAATTGCTGCTGTCCTTTCAATTCATCAGGTGGGTTTTCTTGGATAATTTAACACTCAGGAGATGGGCACATAGTAAATGTGTAAACAAAATTGTTCTGACCCAAGGGTTTGCAAGAAGAGATCATCCAGGGATAGTTAAACTAAGAATGGGATCCTGCCTGGTGCAGTGGCCTAAGACTGTACTCCCAGTGGCTCAGGAGGCTGAGGCCAGGATGGCAAGTTCGAAGCCACCCTCAGCAAGAGCAATGCACTAAGCAACTCAGTGAGACCCTGTCTCTAAATAAAATAGAAAATATGGTTGGGGATGTGGCTCAGTGGCCCAGTGCCCCTAAGTTCAACCCCTGGTACCTGCCCCCCCCACACACACACCAAAAAAAGAATGTGATCCAAACTAGAATAAGATACATTCCATGCTTATATAATTACATCAAAATGGATTATGCTCTCATGTATATCTAAAAAGAACCAGTAAATAGTAATTACAAAGAGACCCTGACACAAAGAAGATGTTTAGCAAATTTTCCAGCAAAGAGCAGGAAGAATGGGCAGAAGAGGCAGAGATAAAGAAAGACAGGTAGGTATTTTTCCTGGAATGTCTGACAAGAAGCTTTCCAGCTCTAGCTCTTTCAGGCAATCTCTTCTCCTCTAGCAGTTTATCCATCTGGAATCCGAGGCTATACCATCTGATATAGTTGTATCTCTAGGTTCATTACTATCAGCTTAGTTCTTCGATGAGCAATTGCTAATAAGCAAACTCAATCAGAAGATAGAAATGAAAATAACAATGGCAGCAGAGAACCTCTAAAAGACTTTGGGCTAAATTACAGGAAGGTAGCATTATTTCTCAAGTGCATTGGACCAGAAGACATGATGCAGCCTTAGAAAAGGTATCAAACAAGGTCATTAGGATGAGACAAAGGAAAACTAAGTTGTCTGCAGAACATGGAGAGGGCAATAATGTGCAGTATTAAAAAACGAAGCAAATTTGATGTGATTCTGACAGGTGTGAGAATGTAAAGTGTCCCAATTAGTGTGGTGGAGCATGTTCTTGGGAGGTGCCATAGGAAAGAAGAACATACCAAATCTGAGTTATATATGAGGCCTACGTGGCAGGCTAGCCAACTAGCTATGCAGAGAAACCAAGGCACAGCTCTGGTCCTGTGGACTGGGACAGTCACAGGAATGTCAGAGGCGAAGACCTGGAAGATATCAGCACCTGGGTTCATTCAGCACACAAGGCTCAGTCTGTGGCTCCACTTGTGGTATACTAGAGTTCAGTAGTGAGGTGGAGGCTAGAAAGGGCATAGGTTCTATTTTTTTGGGGGGGATTGAACCCTGGGCCTTGTGCTTATGAGACAAGCACTCTACCAACTGAGCTATATCCCATCTCAAGGGCATTGGTTCTAAATCTTGGCTTTGCTGCTTAATAGCTGTGGAATCTTAAGGAACATGTTAATTATTCCTTTGAGCCTTGGTTTCCCTCTTTGTAAAATGAGATAATATTTAATTCATGGACTTTATCAAGAACATTTAAAAATTCTATCTTAGTTCACAGTTGAGTGTGTGACGTGTAGCAAGCATTTAGAAAGAGGGAGATATTTTTTAAATTATTCTTTTGCTCCACAGTCTAGCTATTGTGAATTGAGAGCTATGAACATTGATGTGGCTGCATCACTGTAGTATGCTGATTTTAAGTCTTTGTCCTTCAATAGATAAATGGATAAAGAAACTGTGGTATATATACACAATGGAATATTACTCAGCCATAAAGAAGAATAAAATTATGGCATTTTCAGGTAAATGGATGAAGTTGGAGAAGGTCATGCTAAGTGAGATTAGCCAATCCCAAAAATCCAAAGGCCAAATGATCTCTCTGATAAGAGGATGATGATACATAATGCAGGGTGGAAGGGAGGCAAGAATGGAGGAAGGATGAATTGCATAGAGGGAAAAGAGGGGTGGGATCAGGGTGGGAATAACAGAATGAGACAAACATCATTACCCTATGTGTAGGTATGATTACACAAATGGTGTGACTCTACTTTGTGTACAACCAGAGAAACAACAGCTGTACTCTGTGTACAATGAATCAAAATAAAGTAATTAAAAAATAAATAAATAAATTATTCTTTTGCTGATGAGATTAAATTGCTAATATGCTTCTGACCTAGTCAGGACTGACTTAGGAACTGGATGAGTTTTTCTGAAAATGGTGGTATAAGTTCTAGATAAGAAAATTAAGGAAGCTGAGGAACTTAAAGAAGTACAATTTGAGTCTCATCCATCAAGGGGGCTTTACAATTTTTATCTATTTAGTTCTCTTAAAATTTGTTGCTAAATACAGAGTACAGAAATTTTATGGCCTGATCACTGGCCATAAAATCACTGGCAAAATTTTAAGGTTCAAACACAGAACAAAATCCCAATTAAAATAATGAAGAAAGTATACTTCAAACCAGTTTCTGCTTATACCATTACAAATGTCTCAGAGCTGAATAAATGAGACTTTACAGTGCCTAAGAATAACAGGGGGTTTCTTTAAAAAAATTTCATAAATGGTGATCATTACATATTGTATACCAGTACCAAATTATCACACTGCACCCCATAAATTTATACAATTAAAATAATCATTAAAGGGCTGGGGCTGGGGCTGGGTGGTAGAGCCCTTGCCTCCCACATGCAAGGCACTGGGTTCGATCCTCAGCACCATATAAAATAAATAGATAAAGACATTGTGTCCACCTACAACTAAAAACCATTTAAAATAATCATAGTAATTAATAAAAAAGACAATTACAAATGAAAATAAATATTAACTCTGTAGTGTCCAAGGGCTTCTATAACCCTATTAGTTCTGAGCATGGAGGGACGGAATTGAATGAAAAAAAATTCATAGACCAGGAGGCTTCTACAAAGCCTTTCTCAAAAGCCTACAAGTTTGTATAGGTTTAGTTCTGCCCAAAAGGAGTCCAAAATATGGGAATCATTTATTCACCCATTCAACAACAACAAAACTGTATTTAGTGTCCGTGGCACTGGGAAAACAGAAAAAAGCACTACAGACAATGTGCTTGACCTCATGGGACCTATATTCCAAAGGAGGGAGAGAGAAATAAACAAATATGTAATCCAATTCAGGCCAAGACAAGTGGAATTAGGAAAAATAAAGCAGAGAAAAAGACTGAAAGACTTAATGTGAGATGACGTTCAGCAAGAATGCCGGAGATGAGTTCTCTATGCAAGGGGCAGGGAAGCAGAAACCAAAATTAATGAGGAAATGAATCTGACAGAACATGAGCCTAGCAGCGTCTCTAACAGATCAAGCTCTGCCCACGTGCTCACAAGTTTCTTCCTTGACAGAGGTGCCATTTCCTGGCTCAGGGGTATGACTCATGTTTTCTTCTGTGCAGCAAGAAAGTGACTTGTTCTGCGTCTATCCCACCTCCTTTGTTACCACAAATTTCCATCTCTTTCTAGGACCATTAGTATTTTCATACTAGTGACCTGTCCCTAAGGATTTAGAAGCTCAACTTTTTAGGTCCCAAAGATATAAATGTAAATATTCAATTCTTATGATTCTGAGTAAAAGAAAAGAAAAAAATAGGAAGAAGTCAGTTTAGATAGCTTGAACTCTCTATTATCTAGAATCTTCAAAGTCATTTTGGTAGCAGATATATTTTTCTCAGACAAGGTCTTATGTAAAACAGATTACATATAAAACAACCCAGAAAACAGTGGATCTGTTCTGAATAAGACAGAGGTGGAGGACTCAGATCTCTCACTGCCCAGAACACCACCGGGTGGTCCTCAAAGCCCTAGAGCAAGGTCCCTTTGAAACAAATATGAGGAAGATTAAATGAAAGAAGAGTGATTTTTTAAAAAAAGAAATCTTCAACATTCATTCTTCAAATGTCTGCTCAATTCAAGGCAGTGTCCTATAAACTGGGGACAACAGTGAAAGATGGAAAGGGATAAAAATGAAATCATGTTTTGATCTCACTCGGGAGGGAAACCAGTGAGCCATAACAGTTAAAAGCATATGGTTTGCAGCTATATAATTTGGAAGCTTAGATCTTTCACTTCTTAGCTGTGTGGCCCTAGGTAAGTTGATCAACTTTACTATATCTTAACTTCTTCAGTTATGAAATGAAACCTATTATCTTGGTCCTTGGTCTCTGCTAGGTATCTTCAAACATCATGGGTAGATCAGATCCCTCCTCTGACAAAATCTTCACTGAATGGAACAGTAGAGACATAGTGCAATGAGGACACTGTGCGAGTCAGGAATCAGGGCAGTGATCTGGGGCCCAGTGAATGATACTGTACTGGATCTGTCTGGAAGTCATTCCTAGACCCTAGTGCCAGTCATTGCTATGTCCCTTGTTCCAGGTCTATCTTTGACAGTTACCTAGCTATGGAGAGTCCTGCATTGTGGACAACACCACGCACACATCAGATCGTCACTTCATTCTGGCAGACATGTGGGTTCCCTTTTTCCTTTGGTATTAGGAATAAACTGGTTCCTTGATGACAAGTATGAAGTGTGCCCTCCTGACCACTGATGGAGGAAGGGGAAAGGCCTAACTGCCCATAGGTGCCTGTGGGAATACAGCATATGCCTGTGCACAGGTGTGCAGGGAGTGGTGCAGTGGGACGGTGGGGGACATGGCAGTAGCTTCTTTGATCAGTATACTTACTGGTATGGTTTGAATGTGAGGTGTCCCCCAAAAGTTCAAATGTGAGACAATGCAAGAAGGTTCAGAGGAGAAACGACTGGGTTATGAGAGCCTTAGCCCAATCTGTGAATTAATTACCTGATGGGATTAATTGAGTGGTAGCTGAAGGCAGGTGGGGTGTGATTGGAAGAGGTGGTATTGGGGGCAAGCCTTTGGGTATATATTTGTATCTGGCTAGTGGAGTCTCTCTCTCTCTCTCTCTCTGCTTCCTGATCATTATATGAGCTACTTCCCTCCACCACACTCTTCCACCATGATGTTCTGCCCCACCTTGAACTCCGAGGAATAGAGCCTGCAGTCTATAGATTGAGACCTCTGAAACTGTTAGCCTCAAAGGAAACATCCTCCTGTACAACCGTGCTGGTTGGGTCCTTTACTCACAGCAACAAAAAGGCCAACTAAAACACCTACTTCACAGTGTCGAGAGTACTAAAGAAAATTTTGCATATAAAATAGTTACAAAGTGCTTTGAACACAGTAAGTGTTCAGTACACAGTGGCTGCTATTCCACTCAATAAGCATAAAGTGTGCTTGCACTGGAGTGATTTGATTTCAAGAAACAGGACACCAGTTTAAACTACTTGTAGACAACAGGGGTGCTATTTGTGTATCAGTCAGAAAAACAGGAATCACACTCACTTACCTGAGGGAATCATACATAGAAAATAGTTTCTCAGATGTTGGAAGGCTGAAAATGCAAAATGGGCACTGACCTAACACAGAAATGATCAGGCAAGGGAGCGACATCTCCCACACAGGGGGTAAGTTTCCAAAGCTACCATCTCAGAGGAGGGACTCTGTGCACTTGATGCTCAGGCTCCTCCCCAGCTACTGTTAGGTCCCCTGGGGCCTGTGATGAGCCACTACCAGGAGTTCCAGAGAAGCTGGAAGCTGAAGCCAACTGCCACCACTTGGGAAGATGCTGATAAGAACAGTCAGAAAACAGAAAAGCAGATCTGTCCCTTCTCCTTGGGTATTCTTATTTCCCTTTACTGCCTCCTGCTATAATTTGGATTTAAATGTCTCCCAAATATCCATGTGTTTAAGATGTGGTCCCCAGAGTGGTCTACTGGGAGAACCTTTGAGAGGTGGGGCTTAGTGTGAGGTCTTTAGGTTATGGGAGGCATGCTCTTGAAGGGGATTGTGGGATCCTGGACCTCTCCTCACTCTCTCTTTCACTTACTAACCTTTGGATGAGTGGTCTTTCTCTACCACGTGATCCCATTGTGATGTGCTGCCTTGTCCTAGGCCCAGCTGATCACAGACTGAAACCTCCAAAACTTTGAGCCAAAATAAACCTTACTCTAATCTGATTGTCTCAGATATTTGTTATAGTGACAAAAACTGACTGATACGTTCCTGTAAATTAATAGGAAGCTGATGCTTGCAGAATATAGAAAGAAGAGTTGGAGCTGAGAAATGTAGGTAAATAATTGGCAAACCGTCTCATGGAATCCAAGTCTCAACTCAGAAACAACATAAACCAAAATCTGCACATTGAAATGACTTCTCTTTCTCTGACTTCTGTTTCTCAGTTCTCATTGATTTAGGCAGTTCTCTTCTCCATGGCCACTAATATCTCCCAAATCTGACCTCCCATATCTTTGGCCAGTAGAGGTAGATTAAAACAATAAAATCAAACCTGCCTTTACTATGGTCATAAACAAGTAAGACCTTGACCCAAATTTGCAGTGTACTTTTTATTTAAATTTTTAATTTTTCTGTTCTAATTAGTTGCACATGACAGTAGAATGCATTTATACATTTTGATAGATCATACATAAATGGAGCGTAATCTCTCATTTTTCTGATTATACATATTGTAGGATCACATCAGTCATGCAATCATATATGTACATGAAGTAATAATGTCTGTTTCACTCAACTATCATACCCCCTCCCCTCCCTTCACTCATCTCTACCTAATATAAAGTAACTCTATTCTCCCCTATTCCCCCCCTTATTGTGAATTAGCATCCACATATCAGGGAAAACATTCAGCCTTTGATTTTTGGGATTTGGGTTATTTCACTAAGCATGATATTCTC
This sequence comes from Glaucomys volans, assembly GCA_020662805.1. Taxonomy (NCBI): domain Eukaryota; kingdom Metazoa; phylum Chordata; class Mammalia; order Rodentia; family Sciuridae; genus Glaucomys; species Glaucomys volans. The sequence continues at coordinate 125,707 of JAJEJO010052791.1, read as the reverse complement.
TAACTCCATCCATTTATCAACAAATGCCAGACTTTCATTCTTCTTTAAAGCTGAGTAATATTCATTTTATATTGAGTTTCAAGATTTTCTACATTCCTCTTCAATTTGTAATGAATAAGATTGTGTTAGACGATAATGATTATGAAATACTTGACTTTGGGGAAATAGAGATGGGTTCATCTCAAACTTAGAAGGAGTTAATAAGGAGTTTTCCTATCTCACAATATTTCTATAATGGGCCATTGTATAAGATTCTCATAAGAATAAAATTCGTAGTCTAAGGTTTTAGACATACCTCTGTTCTACCCTTAGGATGCAATAGTTAGCTGCCAGGAATGTTTATTTTATTGAGTCTCCTTTCTTTCCTCCCACTTTAATTTGTCTAGAATTCCATTAATAACCATACCACAGTAAGAAAAGAAAGAGAAAACAATATTGGTGAAATTTAATTCAGACTGCTATTGTTTATTCTTCAGGATTCTTGAGAATTGGGAGCAGGTACAGCAGACAAGCTAACAGAGCCCAGGTTTGCCATGTAGTCACATTTTGCAGGGATACTGGGGATTAAACCTAGAGGAGCTTAACCACTGAATCACATCCCCAGCCCCTGTTTATATTTTATTTAGAGACAGGATCTCACTGAGTTGCTTAGGGCCTCGCTAAGTTGCTAAGGTTGGTTTTGAATTCACAATCCTCCTGCCTCAACCTCCAGAGACACTGGGATTACAGGAGTGTGCCAGAACTCCCAGCATGTATTCACTCTTGACCATAAGTCTTCTTTGAGTCTCAGGGTTTTTTAATAGTATGAGCAATAATAACAGTTACATTTCACAGATAATGTGAGACTCAAATAAGGTATGTTTGTACTTAAAAATCACTTCTCTCGCCCCTTCTGATTTCCAAACATAGACACTCTAATGACCAGCATGAATGGAGCTGAGGACAGAATCTATGCTTGCCTACTCTGATGCAATTTACCTTTGATAAACTTGCTGCTTAGCTGTTCCCCTGCTAAAACTAGAGGTCATCAGACTCAGCAAAGTTCAAAGTCATAGTGGTCCATGGCTGAGATGGACACAGAGCTCAGAAGGGTCAGTGCTATTCTGGAATCAAGTTCAGCTATCATATGAATGCATTGACTTGAGGAGAATGGCCAAGACTAATAACTAACTCTACATGCAAGTTGTGTAACTAGTAGAGTAGACCAAAAAAAAAAAAGTGTGAATAGAGATAAACAGTCTTATGTTTTTTAACAAAGTGAGTCCTTTTTAGTTAAGATGTGTCTTTTCTAGATACCTAGTATCTCTGTTGGTCACTCAAAGGCAGCAGTTTTAAAACCTTCAATGACATCTATGATTTCTAGAGTGAAATCTAAACTCCTTAGTTCTTCATCCAGGGCACTTCCTAAGTTAGCTCCACCCATTTTCTTCATTTCTCTAGCTTCCATTACTTTCTCTCCGTGATACTGCTCATTTCTCTCTTGGGTCCATCTGCTCACGTCTGCCTTTGGCATAGACTGTTCTCTCTTCCAAACTGCCCATTACCACTTCTCCTACTTAAGTTTCAACACAGAGATCCAATATCATTTCCTCTGGGTAGCTGGGCATTCTCAAATGCTTCCTAGTTATAGCACACCCAACAAACTGACAATAATTAAAATTGCTTAACTTCTAACCAGGCTGTGAATAGTCTTATGAAGGTAGAAGCTAGAGCTGATTCGTTATTACATTCCACATTTGCATCTCTTTCCACCCCATGATTGGCATTTATAAAATTTCAAGAAACCACAGGGGGAAATTCTCCCCCACATTAATATTTAGCTCTGAATCCACTCTGCTCTGTGATTCCCTTTACAATAAGAACAATGAGACAGAGTGGCCAGCAGATTCCTGGGTGATATGGACACTTCTGGCTGGATTTGCCAACTTCTTGTTAGGTGGCCATGATCAGGTTGCATGAGCTCTGTGAACTTCAGTTATTTCTTATGGGAGGAGAGATGCAAAATTTTAAAGTCAGTCATTAATGCATTACCTGATTATGCCATAACATTTTGCTTAGTCCCCAGAGTGGCACTACTGAGAGGTAGTGCAAACTTTAGGAGGTGGAGTAATTGGGGGCATACATTTTAAGGGGATTTTTGGGCCCCAGCCTCTTCCTTTTTCTTCTTTTGCTTCATGGCCATGAGGTGAGTGGTTTTCTCCACCACATAGTCTCCAGCATTGCTATCTGGCATCCCAATCAGAGGCCTAAAAGCAATGGGTCCATCAGATCATGAACTGGAAACTCTAAAACTGTGAACCAAAACAAACCTTTTCTCTTAAAAGTTAATTATCTCAGGTATTTCATCATAGTAACAGGAAGCTAATACACTCCCCACTCCCTGAAAACAAGAAACCAAATATAGTTCATCCAGAATTATGATTATTCCTTTCCTTCCCACAGTGATTGGTTTATGCATGGATATGTTATGCAACACTGACCAATAGACTCTGGGGAAGCATACTTCTGGATTTACTGACTCTGAAGAAACATTTTTTTAATCCTGATAAAAATAACTAGGTGGTAATGAATAACTCTTGTGTTTCTATCTATGACAATGTGAGCCCATCTTGCTGCTTCAGCTAAGAAGACAGAAGGCACTGCCCATGGAGTGGGAAGATTAAAGCCACCTGGTCCTTCATAAGAGCACTATCCCACAGAGTTGGCAAACTTTGGAAACACCTACCTTCAGATGTCTTGTTTTGTAAAATAATAAACCCATTATTGTTTAAGCTTTTCCAGCTGACACATTACTGTTTGTGTGTGTGTGTGTGTGTGTGTGTGTGTGTCTCCAATCTAAGGGATTCATTATTTAAAAGATAGCACTTTCACAGGAAAAATTTCTAAGCAACAATTAAAAAGCTTTATCAGTAAATGACATGGGAAACCTTATAATTTATCTGAAGCTTAATATTCAATATGCTATACACACAGTATGATCTCAACTTTTAAATTCATTTAAAATACCTTTTACCCAATGTATTGCAGACACAATGCTCCTGTATATAATGGAATTGTACTGAAATGTTGGTAGAAGATTGGGTTGCTGAGGAAACAATAAACTAAACACAAGAAGGAAAATAATTTCCAGTTCAATGGCAGGTAATACCATTTCTAGAAATCTAGCAACTGCCAATCTTTCATTTCTCTTCAGTTTCTCACTGAATGTATTGCTCTTCGAGCTTCTAGTCATGTACTAGGATGCTAAGCCTCCCCAAATGGAGCTGATGCACTTGTTACTTTTTCTGAATGGAAGTATACCCTTGTCTGGCCTTTGCCCATTCAAACCATGATCTGTAAGTGGGTTGGTGATTTGTGGTAGCATATTCACTTATTGCCAACAAAAAGACTCATCAAACAAATGCTTTCTGTCCTCTTTTTCTGCAAATAAACCAGAAAGCCTCTCCTACATATCGAATTCTGTCTTTAATCTAGAAGACAGGAGCAGCTACTGTGAGTTTTTAAAATTTTGATGCATTAATTATATCTGTTATATGAATATATGTATATCTTTAGCAATACTTATTTCAGGAAAGGATCATGGAAATTTTTTTAATTTTATTTTTTATATTTACAAAAATTTCAATCAAAAAACTGAAGGTTTTTCTAATGGGTTTCAATCCTTGCATTTGCAATGATGAATCATAGATATAACTGAATCTTTAATGAGTTATGATCAGACATTAAATTGTGTAGCAGTCATAACCATCAGCAGTACAAAAAATACTTTTTATTATAAAACCCTATAGATATAGAAGGAAACTGATTATTTCACTTAATCATTACAATGCCTTCAGAACAAATATATTATTTTCAAATGTGATGACTTTATAAATGAGCCTGAATTTGGGTTTTTATGAACCAGAGTTTATAAGGAGCATGCCAGGGAGCATTTTGAATTAATAGTGGCTATCAATTTATTTTATTATCATTCACTTCTCTCTTCTCAAAAAGATTGCATATATCCAAAAAGCTCATTGCTTGAGAGTTCTAGTTTATTAGATAAACATTCTTGTGAATTTGTGTATGTGTGTGTGTGTGTGTTTGTGTGTGTATGTGTGTGTGTGTTTATAAAGGAATAGCCCTGATCTTTGGAGTAAACTGTATAGTGTGCAATTGATTGTGTATTGCATACAACATTCTTGGATGTAAATCTCAACTAATTGATTTATAAAATCTCCCCAGACTTCCATTCTTTCAAGCCTTACTTTCTTTGCCTCTTATGCCTTTATTTGTTCACACCAAGCTGTATTTTATTTCCCCCGTTGCTGTAATCTTTCCTTGGCTGCCTGGTGCTCACAATGCCATTTGGCCAACAGTACTACTATAAATTTATCTTCACACAGAGAGGATTGCACCCCAGCTTCATAGTTAAATCCCAAAGAGAAGAAAACAAGAATAATTTTCCTGCTATCCAGACTACTTGAAAGCCTAATTTTCTCAGTTTCTTGAATCACATCTCTGACTAGTCAGAAAAGGAGGAGGGAGAAAGTACAAAAGAAGATATTCTGGAGCCAATCCCAGGAAGAATGTACCTGGCTGTATGATTTAGTAAAACAGCCTAGGTCTTTAAATCACAGCTTTAAAGACCTGAGCTCTTTCCCAGTTCCATCCAGTTCTCACTGGTTGACCATGGAGATATTACTACAACTGAGCCTCACTTCCTTCATGGAAAATGGAACAATATATCTGCCTAGTAGGGTTACTATGAGGATTTGAGATATATATGCAAACAATTATGATTATATATTCACTTCATCTCTCTTGTATCAAATACATCCCCTAATTTAAACCCTAATAGTAAATATTCAAGATAATATATAATATTGAACAAATTATTTGATCTATTCTTTAGTTTCTTATCTGTAGTACAGGAATAATGTCATTCCTCACTTGCCTCTAATTTTCATTGCTCTAGAAAGAGAATGCAAGAGAAAAGTTCTGTGTTTTCCTCAGTGTTTTTGTAACTCTGACCAAAAGACCTAACAAGAACAATTTTGAAAAAACTTATTTGGGAGCTCATAGTTTCAGAGGTCTCAGTCCATAGACAGTTCCATCCCTCAGCACTCGAGGTGAGGCAGAACATCATGAGGGAAGAGTGTGGCAGGGGAAAGTCACTGGGAACAGGGCACTAGGAAGCAGAGAGAGATCTGCTTAGCAAGGACAAAGCCTAAACCCTGAAGGCATGCCCTCGTGGACCTTCCTCCTCCAGCCACTCCCTATCTGCCTAGAGTTACCACCCAGTTATAACCCACTGAATTTTCTTGCACTGTCTCACACATCAACTTTTGGGGGACACCTTATAACTAAACCTAACACTGCATCACCATTATCATCACCTACATTAAGTATTTTAAGCTTCTTATAGTGACAGACCTAGTTCCTGACTTTTGGTATGGAAAGTGTTTCTTTTAAATTGAAATAATTTAGCTGTTTGATCTGTGTCCACATCATTCAGGAAGGCACCTACAATCAGTCTGGGAATACTATCAACTAATTGTAGAAATGTCGTGGACACACTGGATAGAAGGCCCCTATGACATCTCTGGTTTGGAATTCTCTGATAACTGCTTGAATCATTTCATGTCTGAAAACTGCTCACCATGGACAAGCCAGGGCCCTTGAGCACTCATGGCCAAAACCATTAAACTCAATGTGACTTGAAAGGGCAATGTCCTAGGGGGCAAGGAAACAGCACTGCCAGAGTCCAGCTCAGGCAAAGCTCCAAGCTGGCTCTCCTGATAACTATATTGACATCTCCAAACTAGGCATGTTGACATATAGCCTTTCAGTCTAATGACAAGATTTTTTAGTCGTTTGATTATATTGTAAAAATGAACTTCCCTTTCATGACTAGTTTTCTAGTTATTTTAAGGAGGAAGATAAAATAGATCAGAGAAACATATTTCTCCCATGACTATATTAAATGGTAGCTGCAGATTTTAAGGGGGAAAAATTAAACAGAAAGGTAATTGAAAGGTAAATTGGGAACCAGGGAGTAATGAAGCAAAGGTGAGCCACAGTGAAAGCTATCCAATTATAATTCTGTGGGGGGATAAGAAATAATACCCCCATCAAATAAACATTCATTTAAGGCCTGCAATTGTAAATAATTGTTCCAATCAAAGATTTAAGTGAGGTCACAGTAGGTGGTATGTAAACAATCAGTTAATGAAATGAACCATAAAAAATGGGATAGATAGTTGTAACATCAACTATAAATGCAGTTTCTTCCTTGCTTTCCCTTTTGAATGGAGCAATAAGAAATGGGAGTTGGTGATTAAAATAGAAGTATGTGCATGGCAAAGTAATACTGCTTAACTGGAGGCCATGATCAGTCACCTGAATTGCTGACTACAGAGTTTGTATGTAATCAAAAGATATGGTAATATCCACAATTGAAGCCCATTTTATACATGAATACTATACATCTTAGCTTAGTTTATTCAGTTTTAATTTTAAAATGATCTTAATAGTTCTTTGGTTGGTAGCTTTATAAAAGATTGCTAAAAGAAAATTATTTTTTTGGCTTCAATAAAATATAAAACAGAAAAGTATTTAATAATGATCCTAGGACACAGAAATAACTGCAATTGACTATTTTGTGTATTTCATTATAATCTTTCTTTCTTTATTTGCATAGGCATATAAAACTATTTTAAAATAAGAATATTCTATAAAATTTATACTCTGCCTTTCCCCATATGGATTATTTTAATCATAAAGATAATATGTTTAATTGTCTAAATATTCATAGCTTTTTAGAAAAATAAAATTAGAAAAGAGATCCAAAGACTGTTAAAGGGAAATAAGCTCTCAACTGTAACATGAATGAGCTTCATAAATTAGAATAATCTTTGGTCAAATAAGAAAAATCTCAGGATTAGAGGGAAACTCAGATATTGTGTAATTCAACTCCTGTGTAAATGTCTTATTCCTTCTAAGACATTCTTGCTAAAGGAGAACCATGACAGCGCTTCTCAATGGAGCCCTTTACATTTCGGATGATTCTTATGTTAGGTAGGACAGTGCTAGTGTTTGTAGTAGGTAATACAGTCAAATAAGTCTAGTCAAGTAAAGTCCAAAATAGTTCCTCTGATTGGTAGCAGGCTCCCCATCAAGGACATAAGCTCCTCTCACCTTTGGCATATCTTCAAAGGCTTCCAGATTCATCAGCATCAAGCCGGTGGAAGGAAAGAACGTGGAAGACTATACAAAGAAGGTATCTTGACCCAGTCCTGAAAGCAACAAGCATCACAGTCTGTTGGTCAGAAATCAATCACATGGGTACACCTAACCACTAGGGAGGCTGAGAAGTATGACTGAAACCTGTGTCCCACTCCAGATGAGGAGAGGCAAGTTTGGTAAATAGCAAGCCAACCTCTGCCACCATTCTGTCCAGTCGAAAGTTCATTCTCATCATGAGAACATAGATTACCTCTTTCCAGTACAGTATAAAATAATTTTCATCCCTCTTCCCTACAAAAAAATCCCTAAATGTTTAAAGAATTGTTATATGTCTCTTGTATGCCTTACTTTTTTTCAATCTAAATGGTTCACATTTTCTTCAATTTCTTTTGGTAACTATAATGGATTGAATGTGAAATATCCCCCAAAACTCATGTACAAAACAATGCAATAAGGTTTAGAGGAGAAATAATTGGGTTATGAGAACCTTAATCCAATCAGCGACCTGATTTCCCTGATGGGATTATCTGAGTGCTAACTGAAGGCAGGTAGGGTGTGGCTGGAGGAGGTGGGCATTGGGATGTGACTTTGGGATATATATTTTGTATCTGGCTAATGAAGTCTCTCTCTCTGCTTTCTGATCATCATGTGAGCTGCTTCCCTCTGCCACACTCTTCTGCCATGATGTTCTGCCTTACCCTGAGCCCCAAGGAATGGAGTCAGCTGTCTAAGGGACCTCTGAAACTGGGAGTCCCTAAATCTACAGAGTGCCTCTACAGATTCCCCAAATGCAGATTTATATCAAGTTATTGTGAGAAAATAGTTCAGGTCTCCTAAATTCCTCAGCCAGAACAAAGATTAAAAATGAGATCACATAGGAAAAAAATAGGAAAGAAGGTATCTTTGGGAAGTACATTTACCTTGCTGTTAGTCCACCTGCCACTTCAGAGCAGGAGTGAAGTTGCATTCTTCTCTCCTCAGATCTGGTGATCTTCACAAGGATCACTTGGAGAGAAGGCGTGTGTTCTCTGTAGTTGGGAGATGCCAAGAGGATTGGTGTTTAGGAAAAGCAAAATGCCTAGGGCCGAGGTCTTCCTCGAAAGACAGAAAAAGGTGACTAATTAGAGAAATAGCCAATCCTTTGCTTTGGGATTCACTTCTATTTCAGAGTTCATCAGGGAAAACAATGCAATAATATTTTCTGTAGGTCATGCATGGGCTACACAGGAGAGTACCAGTGTATAGTTTCTTGGGTACTATCCAATAGAGCCACCTGGAGAATCATGAAAATAAATAAAAGCTGAAAAAAAATAATCACAAGTTATACCATGTTGAAAAGGGTGCATCTGCCCAGGTCAAAACAAATGAAAGAGTGGAATCTGCACAGCACTTTCCTAGGGCCCCCAAAACATTCAAAGAGAAAGTCAGCCTTGATTACCTATTGATCCTATCCAGAGGTACCAATTTAATCATCCACTACTAGGGCCATAGGGTGTAAAACAAAACAGACAAATAAAAATCATCAGATTATCTTATTTTACCTCCCTACACTTTGCCTTATGCAAACCACAGGTAGTATGTGAGCAGGGACAGAGACCAGATGATCAGGGACCATGACTCCTTCCTACCACGGCCTCCAGCCTAAAACATTTAGAAATGGGAACAAAATGAGTTCAGAGTTTTTGTGAAAATAGAGTACGCAATCCATATACTGAGTAGGCAATCCAAAAACAGAATTGAGACAATATTCGCAGTACTTTTTTCTTTTTTCCTATGCTGGGGATTGAACCCAGGATCCTTACCCACCTGAGCTATATCCCCTACCCCACCTCCTTTTTTTGAGATAAGGTCTCATTAAGTTGCCAAGCTGGCCTCAAACTTTCCAGGCCTTCTGACTCAGCCTCCCAAGTTGCTGGAATTAGCACTGTGTCCAGTTTGTGCTTGCAACTAAAAATAACTATAATATTGTATGTTCCCAAGACTGAACAGAAAATTTATGGGATTTTCCCACTTCCATCAAGCCATAGGGGAGATGGTCACATGTAGTGCTTGTTCAACAAACTGGCTCTATGTGAGTGTTTGCAAAACCCACTAATGTAGAATATCTCCTTTCCAGAAGATTCCAGATAAGAGGAATTCAGTGTAACCACAGGATGTATATTGTATATGCCATAAAGTGAACAGAAAAGAACACTCCTGTATTACAATGGCATTGGTTGTGCTTTGATAACAACCCCAGAAATGTTATCAATCTTACACATACAAGTTTATTTCTTATTCACATACATCTTAACAAGCTCTCCAAGGCTGAGCTTTTCTACTGTGGACTAAATGTTTGTATTCCCATCCCCATAAATTTTATCTTGAAATCCTAGATTCCATTAGGAGGAGGGACTTTTGCAAAGTGATCTCATGAATGAGATGAGTTCTCCTATGAAAGAAGTTTGCTTTTTCTTTCCTCTGTTCTCTTCTAGGATACAAGAAGTTGGTAGCCTGCAATCTAGAAGAGTGCCCTCGCCAGAACCCAACTATACTGTCACTCTCATCTTGGAATTTTAGCCCCCAGAACCCTGAGAAATAAGTGTTTGTTTTCCAAAAGAGACCCAGTCTAGAGTAATTTGTTGTTGTAGCCTAAATGGACTAAGATACCTTCTGAGCAGGTATCCAGAATGCTTCCATTTGGGGACTATGCTCCAAAAAAATAGCTTCCAAAGTCACAAGCTTCCAAGAAATACCTTCCAAGATCCTGAAGAGCTCACACTCTAAATGCTGCAGTACAGAAAGAAACCATGTCACTTCTATTCACAAAGCATTAGCCAGAATTAGTCACATGGCTTCACTTGACCTAAGGGCCTGTTATGACTTCTTATGTGCTTGGGAAGGAAAAGGAAGCTGGATGTGATGAGCACTAGCATTGTGTGCACAGAGAAGGGTCATCATGTCCACGTTCCTTCCCAACTGGAGACAATAGCTGTCAACTCAGGTCCCTGTTAGGAAGTGGCTTCATACCAAAAGACAAGGAACATGGTAGCATACCCTTTCACGATATTATCTACTATATGAACTGTGAACTCACATTTAGAGAGGTGAGCACAGTAAGCCTACCAAGAATACTGCAGGTTTAAATATAGACTTGTTCACTATTGAATTAATAAGTAATAATGTCTGGCAAGCTTCAAAGTATGTTTGAAAGAACATTCCCCAAGGAAACAACTGATGAAAATTAGAATTAGTTGCACATATTGAGTTAGAATTAAACAGAAACATACACAAATGATGTGAGCATCTTGAAATAAAATAATAGTCATTCTAACAACATTGTTACTTGATTAAATAGACTCAGTATGCCCAGCGATGGGTAATGTGTTTTACAGGCATTTTGCCATTACCTTAGACAAAGACAAAGGTGACAAAAGGGACTCAGAAAGGTCATATCAGGATTACCTTAGCTGCAAGCAACTGAAACATTTTTGCTTAAACAACATGGAAGGCCTGGGGATATAGCTCAGTTGGTAGAGTGCCTGCCTTGCAAGCATAAGGCCCTGGGTTCAATCCCCAGCACCGCAAAAAAACAAAACAAAACAACATGGAAATGAATCATCTCAACGAGTTCAAAGGTCCATCGACAAACCCCAGGGATTAAGACTATCATGTGTTATGGTTTAGATGAGTTGTTACACAAAAACTCATGTGTGAGACAATGTAAGAATGTTCAGAGGTGAAATGAATAGATTGTGAGAATTGTAACCTAATCGGTGGATTCATCCACGGATATGGATTAATTGGGCGGTAACTTTAGGCAGGGAGGATATAGTTGGAGGAAGTAGATCACTGGGGTGTGACTTTGTGGTTTATATTTTATCACTGGTAAGCAGAGTTTCATCTCTGTTCCCTGGTGTCCACATCCTGAGCTGCTGTCCTCTGCTTCATCCTTCCACCATGATTTTCTGCCTCACTTCTGGCCCAGAGCTATGGAGTCATCCAACCATAGATTAAACCTCTGAAACTGTGAGCCCAAATAAACTTTCCCTCTCTAAGTTGTTCTCTTCACTTTTTGTCACAGTGATGAAAAAGCTAACTAAAAGTCATGTTAACAAGGCCCCATGTCATCCCCATTTTTCCATTCTGTCGCCTACAACTCCAGCTGATTCCTCATTGATCATAAGATGGCTGCCACCAGGAAATGTTTCCCAATCCACATTCAGGGGGAAAAAGAGAGAAACACTGCTTTTCATTTCTCAGAGTGCCTTCTGAGAAAATGAAAATGGTTCCAATTAGAAAAGTGATTCTTAACCAGGTAGAATTATAACTCCCTAAGGGAGATGTGGCTCTCAGGAGACATTCTTGGCTGCCATAACTGAGAGCAGAGGCATTACTGGCATCTGTCAGGGAGGGATACTGGTCCAGGTTGTGCACAGGATAGCCTCCCACAGGAAGTGATTACCAAATACCAATTATCAATAGATGTGAGGTTGAGAAATGCTGCTTTGGAATAAAATTTCATAAAGTTAGGGCACACATCCACGTCCACCAGTGCGTCCCTAGCACCTGGCAGAGGGCCTGATATACAGAAGATATATGGTGCTTTAGTCAGCTTTTGCATTGCTGTGACCAAAATACCTGATAAGAACAGCTTAGAGAAGGAAAACTGTACTTGGGGCTTATAGTTTCAGAGGTCTCTATCCATAGATGGTTGACTCCATTGGTCTTGGCCCAAGGTGAGGCACCATCATGGTGGAAGAGTGTAGTCATAGCTGCCCCATTCATGGCAGCCAGGAAGCAGGTAGAAAAGTGGGGAAGGGACCACAGGGAAGAACCTGTGGTACACAGGTACAGGTACAGGGTACACCCCCAATAATTCATCTCCAGCCATGCCCCACTAGCCCACAGTTACACCCTGTTAGCCCATTCATGTTAGGATAGACTGATTAGGTTATAGCTACAACAATTTATCATTTCACCTCCAACCACTTCTGCATTAACAAAGCAGCTTTGGGGTGGGGGAGGCACCTTATATCCAAACTATAACTCCATAACACATCTCTGTATAAAAATTTAGGTCAGCCTCCATGTCCTGGGTCACCTAAAGACATCTGCTATTTGAAATTTCCTGAGGAGTAGGGGGAACCATCAATACAGGACTGCTGAGAATAAAGACTTCAGTTCACATGTGTTTTATCCCTCAAACTTTGCAAGAGATTGCTAGTATGATAGATAATATATATAAATATCCTCTGTAGAGTAGCATTTAAACAGGTGCTGTCTTCCTGTTTCTCTTTCCTCTTTGGATTTTCAATCTCCATTCATTTCACAACCAAAGGTAAAGTGTGCAGTGGTACAGAAATACTGTGTTTAATGGTGTTGAAGGAAGAACTGAAAAAACAACCTTAGGATAACTAAGGGGCTTTGGTTACATCTTCATTTTTCTTTGGGCTTATTGGATAATTCTATGTTTGTGGAAACTACTATTTAAGAGGGCACTTGGCAAAAGAATACAACTTTTTTAAATATTTTATTTGTTCTTTATAGATATACATAATAGTAGAGTACATCATGACATGTTACATATACACAGAGCATAACTTATTTTAATTAGGATCCCATTCCTGTGATTGTACATGATATAGAGCTACATTGGTCACATATTCATATATGAACATAACAAAGTTATGCCTAATTGATTCTCCTCTCTTCCCCATTCCATACCATAACCCTTCCCTTAATTCCCCTTTGTCTAATCCAGTGAACTTCTATTCCCCCCACCCCTGCTCTGTTTTAGCATACATATAACAGAGAGAACATTTGGACTTTAGCTTTTTTGGAATTGACTTATTTCACTTAGCATGATAGTCTCCAATTCCATCCATTTACCAGCAAATACATAATTTCATTTTTCTTTATGACTGAGTAATATTCCCATGTGTATATGTACCACATTTTCTTTATCCATTCATTTATTGAAGGGCACCTAGGTGGGTTCCATAGCTCAGCTACTGTGAATTCAGGTGTTATGAACATTGATGTGGCTGCATCACTATAGTATGTTGGTTTTAAGTCCTTTGGGTATATGCCCAGGAGTAGGATAACTGGGTCAAATGGTGGTTCCATTCCAACTTTTCTGAGGAATTTCTATACTGCTTTCCAGAGCAGTTACACCACCTTTCAGTCCCACCAGCAATGTACAGTGAAACTTTTCCCCTGTAGAGTAGCATTTAAACAGGTGCTGTCTTCCTGTTTCTCTTTCACATCTTGATCAATATTTATTGCTACTTGAAGAATACAACTTCTATAAATTGTCATGAGAACAAGAAACGTACAAAAGACATAACTGAATCTGTTGGAAAACCTCAGTTAAGTCTCTTTTGCATGAACCAGCAAGTCAGAGAAGCCTTAGACCTAGGTTCTAGAAGCTCAGAATACTTCAAACATAAAATCTCATGGGAGCTGCAAGGTATAAACATTAGTAAAGCTAAATATCAAGTGTGCACACATTATAGCAATTTATTACAATTCCCCAAAAGGAGTTCCAATATGATATAAAAGGAATGGCCAGGTACAGAGCAGTGGAAAGTAATTGTAAACAATGTAGTCCAAAATGAAGATTTCCGTAGGTTGGCTTCATTTGAGAAGGTTCCAGAAATCAGATATGAGATAATTTTAAAAGGATGAACAGCACATTCAGGGGAGGGTCCCAATATGTTGTCCTGGTCACTTTACCAAAAATAATTTCTTTGTGGGAGTAAAAGTAAAAGTTGATTTATTTTACTTATTTCCAAAACATACATAACTCCAGGAAATGATTCCTCATTTCTTGATATTTCATTTTTGAATTGAGATTACTGAAATTCCACATTGAAATAAATCTCAAGGTGAGTTCATATATATACATGGTGATGCACTGCGTAATGATGCTTAAGTCAAAAGTGGACCCACAAGATTAAGTCACTAGTGATATCGTAGCTATCTTAGTTTGTGTAAGTACACTCTATTATGTTCTCATGACAAAATCACGTAAGGATACATTTCTCTGAATTTATGCCATTTGCCAGGCAATGCCTGAAGGTAGGTATCCCCATCCATCATTCCCTGTGGTTCTTCCTATTTCCTGCCTCATGTCTGAGTGGCTGTTAAACATCAAAGAGATCATGAGTTCATAGTATGCTTCAGTAGTTCTGAGCCTTCACTAGCAAAATGTTAGAACCTTGTCCCTGTCCCATTTCCTTATGTGTTTTTTATTGTCCAAGTGACTTCTGTTTTACTATTTTAGCCAAGTGCCAATTCCTCCACTTCACCACCTACCTATTGATCTCTCTCCTCTTTAGCCAGAGATGTGCTTCTAAAACTTAGATCTGAACATGCCCCTACCTTGATTAAAGTTGCCAATGATTCCTCACTGCTTGTAGCAAGTCTTCAAAGTATGTATGCTCCTGTGGATAATAAAACATTCTGAGGAGAACCCTAGCCAGGATAATTTTAAAAGATTTGATTTCCAGTTAGGCTCAGTGGCACATGTCTGTAGTCCCAGTGGCTTGGGAGTCTGAGGCAAGAGGATTACAGGTTCAAAGTCAGTCGCATCAAACTAGAGAAGCTTTAAGCGACTTAATAAAACCCTATCTCAAAATAAAAAATGAAAAGAGGCTGGGTGTGTGACTCAATGGTAACGCATGCTTGAGCTCAATCCCTGGTACCAAAAAAAAAAAAAAAATTGTCTTTGATTTCCAGATATCCAACTTCTAGTTATACTCTTTCCTAAAGCAAATGTACCTGAGATGTCATTTGTGGTTGAACAATCCCTGCAGTTGCCTTTTCTCTACTTTTCAAAAAGAAAACAAACAGGCAACATCACACTTTATCTAAATGGGTATTGGAAATACCCTAGTTTGTAAACACCTGTGTAGCATCACAAAAGGAAGCAATTTGAAATATTAGTGCAGATGTGGAGAAAGTAACTCTCTCTCATGGGAGGGTTACAAACTCAAGCTTGCAAGCTTGATGATTTCATATTCCTTGTTTGCAAAGATTGAAGAAAAGTATAAAGAACCCCAAATGACAGCTACTAAACATAGTTTGACAATAAACCACTATGTAATTTTTAGGCACATATCTCATAAAAAAAATTCCAAGAACAAAAACCAAATGATATTGCTAAAACAAAACTTTTTCTTTCTTCCATTTCCATCTCCTTCTCAGAGTCTTCATCTTTAAAAATAGGGAGAAAAGGGAACGGAATTGATTCTGATAATTGACTCATTCTAAAAAGACTTAACATGTATCCATGGATTTTTAAACTAACTTTTAAAAAGATATTATCCTTTCTAATCAGAGATTCAGTGCAAAAAAAGTTAATTGTTATGTTTAATATTCATCAAAATTTATACTATATTCAGAAATTTTGACAGGTTATACATGTCCTACATGATTTTTGGACAAGTTTACTAACCAAGTATGTTCATTGCTAATTTAGAAAAATATTTCCACTTTTCAAATTTGTGTTGGAGTTTTAGGTATTTGTTTAAGGAATTGATAATCCCATGCTACTAAAATAATCATAATGATAATGCTATTAGGAGAATAATTGAAAAATATTTAAACTTCCAGAAATTTTTCCTTTTTTTTGTCTTTTTTTTTTTTTATCCAGGGATTGAATCCAAGGGCAATTAACCATTGATCCAAATCCCTTTTTATTTTTTAATTTGAGACAGGCTCTCACTAAGTTGCTGAGGCTGGCTTTGAACTTGCAATCCTGCCTCAGCCTCCCCAGCTGCTGGGATTATAAGTGTATACCACCATACCCCACTCCAGAAAATTTTTTATTTTTTTATATTTGGTTTTTGTTCTTTTAAGTCATATATGATGGTAGAATGTACTTTGACATATTGTACCTACATGGAGCATAACTTCCCATACTTGTGGTTGTACATGATGGGGAGTCACACTGGTCGTGTATTCATATATGAACATAGGAAAGTTATATCCAATTCATTCTACTGTCTTTCCCATTCCCATCCCCCCACCTTCCCTCCATTCCCCCTGTTCAATCCAGTGAACATTCACATGTCCCTCCTCTCCTCTCTCCGCCTATATTTGCATATCAGAGAGTACATTCAGATTTTGGTTTTTTGGAATTGGCTTATTTCACTTAGGACAATAGTCTCCAGTCCATCCAATTACCAGCAAATGCCATAATTTCATTCTTCTTTATGACTGAGTAATTTTCCATTGTGTATATCTAGCACATTTTCTTTGCCCATTCATCTATTGAAGGGTACCTAGGTTGGTTCCATAGCTCAGCTCCTGTGAATTCAGCTGCTATGAACATTGATGTGGTGGTGTCACAATAGTATGCTGATTTTAAGTTCTTTGGGTTTGTGCCTAGGAATGGGATAACTGGATCAAATAGTGGTTTCATTCCAACTTTTCTAAGGAATCTCCACACTGCTTTCTAGAGTGGCTGCACCAACTTGCACTCCCACCGGCAATGTATGAGTGTACCTTTTTCCCCACATCTTCTCCAACTTCATTGTTATTTATATTCTTGATAATTGCCACTCTGACTGGAGTGAGATGAAATCTCAGTATAGTTTTAATTTGCATTTCTCTATATTTTCATATATCTGTTAACCATTCATATTCTTTCTTCTATGAAGTATCTGTTCAGTTCTTTTGCTCATTTTTTGGTTAATTTTTTGGTGTTAAGTTTATTGAGTTATTTTTATATCCTGGATATTAATACTCTATCTGAGATGCAGGTGGCAAAGATCTTCTCCCATTATATAGGCTCTATCTTCATGTTTGTGATTGCTTCCTTTTCTGTGAATTAGCTTTTTAGTTTGATACCTTCCCATTTATTGACTCTTGATTTTACTTCTTGTGCTTCAGAAGTCTTGTTGAAGAATTTGGTTCCCAGGCTGACATGAGGGAGATTTGGGTCTACTTTTTCTTCTAGTAGGTGCAGGGTCTCTGATCTAATGCCTAAGTTCTTGATCCAATTTGAGTTGAATTTTGTGCAGGGTGAGAGATAGGGGTCTAATTTCATTTTATTATTTCATTTCACTTCATTTCCAGTTTTCCCAGCACCATTTTTTGAAGAGGCTATCTTTTCTCCAATATATTTTATGACATCTTTGTCTCTGTGTCCTCTATTTTGTACCATTGGTCTTCATGTTTGTTTTTGTGCCAATACCATGCCATTTTTGTGATTATTGCTCTGTAGTACAGTTTAAGGTGTGATATTGTGATGCCTCCTGCTTCACTTTTCTTCTGAGAATTGCTTTGGCTATTTTGGATCTCTTATTTTTCCAAATGAATTTTATGACTGTTTTTTTTCTATTTCTATGAAGAATGTCATCAGAACCCAAATGAGAATTTCATTAAATCTGTATAGTGCATTTGGTAGTATGGCCATTTTGACAATACTAATTTTGCCTATCCAAGAACATTATAACTTTTACAATGTTGAGGTATATTCCTACTATTCTGGTTTTTCTACTGGTTTGAACATGAATGGACACTGTATTTTGCTGTATTTTTCTGCATCTATTAAGATAATCATGTGATTCTTGTCTTCAGGTCTATTGATATGATGAATTACATTTATAGATTTCCATATGTTGAACCAACCTTGCATCCCAGGAATAAACCCCACTTGATCATGGAACATTATCTACACTTCAGATAGAGCACTAATCTCCAGAATCTACAAAGTACTCAAAAATCTTTACACCAAAATACTAATAACCCAATCAATAAATGGGCCAAGGAAATGAACAGACACTTTACAGAGGAAGATCTACAAGCAATCAACAGATTTATGAAAAAATGTTCAACATCCCTCGTTATAAGAGAAATGCAGATCAAAACCACCTTAAGATTTCATCTTACCCCAATTAGAATGTCTTTTATTAAGAATACAGGCAACAACAGGTGTTGGCGAGGATGTGGGGAAAAAGGTACACTCATACATTGCCGGTGGGAGTGCAAGTTGGTGCAGCCACTCTAGAAAGCAGTGTGGAGATTCCTTAGAAAACTTGGAATGGATCCACCATTTGACCTAGCTATCCCACTCCTTGGCCTATACCCAAAGGACTTAAAATCAGATTACTACAGTGATGCAGCCACATCAATGTTCATAGCTGCTCAACTCACAATAGCTAGATTGGGGAACCAACCTAGATGTCCTTCAATAGATGAATGGCTAAAGAAACTGTGGTATATATACACAACGGAATATTATTCAGCCATAAAAAAGAATAAAATTATGGCATTTGTAGGTAAATGGATGATGTTGGAGATTATTATGCTAAGTGAGATTAGCCAATCCCAAAAATCCAAAGGCCGATTGGTCTCTCTGATAAGTGAATGACGATGCATAATGTGGGGTGGAAGGGTGGCAAGAATGGAGGAAGGATAGATAGCATAGAGGGAAGGGAGGGGTGGGGTTGAGGTTGGGGGGTAGGAATAATCACAGTATGTGTGACAGACATCATTGCCCTGTGTACCTGTATGAATGCACAGATGGGGTGACTCTACTTTGTGTACAACCAGAAAAACAATAGCTGTACTCCATTTGCGTTCAATGAATCAAAAAATTAAATTTCAAAAGAAAACAATGACCAATGAGTATCAAAGTATGACCAGGGAAATGCAAAAGAGAAAACAAAACCTATAGAAATGAAAAATATAATAAGTGAAATTAATACTGAAAGGAAAGGCTAGATTAGACACAAATAAGCTGAAAAATTTCAGATTGCATTTTAGAGGATATTTTTAGCCACGTCTTCATTATTTGATTTCAGTGTATATTTGTAAGGAACTCATGAATCAAAGAACTCATAATGGAAAACGGAAAATACACCAAACTGAATGTAAAAAATAAAACACATCAAAACCAGTGGGGTTGAACTAGAGCAATATTTGAAGGAATCATACACTGAAAATTCTACTATCAGAAGGAGATTATAAAAATAAAATCAGAGGGCTGGGCATATAGCTCAGTTGGTAGAGTGCCTGCCTTGCAAGCACAAGGCTCTGGGTTCAACCTCCAGCACCACAAAAAATAAATAAATAAATCAGAATTTGACTGAAGAGACAACAAAGATGAATAGAAAAAGAAATGTCATTTGAGAAAAATAAGAATCATTAATTCTATTTTTAATTAATAAATACAGCTTATGATGTGTATAGCATTTTCACCTGGAACAAATAAATTAAAAATTATTAATTTGGGTAGAAAAAAGGAAAAAAGATGAATACACAATTTCAACAAACCAAATATAGTAATGGATAACAAAATAAATATGTGTTGAATTTGTCCCAACTATTCAAGATTTTTAAACCTTAGAGACAAATTAATATAATTGGGCACAGGGTGTTCTTATGAATAAAAGGAAAAACCCCATTAAGCTCTCAAAGATGTGGGAAGCACATTGAATAAAATCCAGCAGCCACTCCTGATAACAATTTTTTGTAAACTAGGAAACAAAGGCAATTTCCTTAATCTGATACACTTTATCTTTTCAAACCCTACAGGAAAATACCATATTCAATGTAACACTTATGTTTTCCTTGTATTACGAAAGGACCAGGTAATACTAAAATAACCTTGCCGAGGCAGGTGTGTCTTCTGCAGGGGCGTCAGCTTCAGTGGGTTGCACTGTCATGTAAAAGTACAGTCAACTTCTCCATCCTATAGTCGGGCGTGCAGGGGTGGCTTAGGAGTGCAGATGGCTGGAATTACTTTCCAAGTTGTGTTGGTGAAAGTGAGTTGGTAGTGGTTTGGGTTGTACCAGTTTAAACTGATGTCTCAATTTCAGTGGCTATTGTCACAGCATCAAATCAAAGCTCATTACTTAAGGCATAAGAGAACTTGAGAAGAAAATGGGCCGGCACAGTTGAAATCTAGACTCTTCAGTGAAACTTGAGGTGCATGCTTGTTGGAACTGGACGCTAATGCAAGACCTTGCATTTAATTAGCAGGATTAATCCAGAAAACACATAATGCACCTTGGAAACACTTTGTTGTGTTATTGGAATGACATGATTTAAAACATGAAAAGCTTTCTAAAAATCTTTTCACACAACTACTTTTTGTAGTTACTTCTAGAATTTTTATCCTTAGGTTAAAACAAAAACAAACTGCTTTTCTTGGTCTCTGCAGGCAGACAGAACTGGGTTCAAATTCTAATTCTTTCTCTTCTAATTATTTGCTTTTTGTATGTAAGTTTTCTGGTTCTCAATTTCTTTATCTGTAAAATGGGGGTAATCACAGGTGTTTATCATTAGGTGTTTTACTGATTAAAAAAAAATAACAATGATGTTTACTGCACTTAGCATAGCACCTGACACAAGGTAAGAGCTCAACAAGTGGCTGTCATTCTTTTATGCTTGTATTTCCATGTCAGTTTCCCTTTTGAAGTAGCTAGCCTTTAAAATCCTGCTTACACGATCCTGTGTATGTTTAGCTATGCATTGGGTGAATGATGGCAAAACGTCCGCTTCTGAGATTTGGACTGAGTATTAAAAAGGAGGAACAGCACCCTCCTGAGGACAAAGTAGGTTTGACAGCCCTTCTCAGCCAAGAGTCCCTAGAACACAGGCAGATGCAACTGCCTTAGAATCAGAACCAGCTACACAACTGGCAAGACCCAGGGTGGAATAAAAACTGTCAAGCCCTTGTTTAAAAATTATCTGGAATTTAAGATAGCAACAGAGCATGAAACCCCACACAGCACCATTTGAGCTCCTGGGCTGTTGCGTGAGTGCACTGGTCACATGTCCACAAAGCTGTCCCTGACTAGAAGGATCTCTCTTCATTTCCAATTTAAGGGGGGAAAAGAAGGATTTGAGTCTTATTGCTGAAACAAATGGGTCTCTTATAGATGATCTGGACTCAGAAAAGCTTAGTTTCAATTTGGGGCTTTGTTGGAAGGCGTGTTTGGGACACTCAGTTTTCTTCCACTGGGTGATTTGGTTCTGCAAATAGACTCTCTTTTCATTCTTCTTTTAGCATTAAAGGTTTACACATGTTAATAAGAATAAAATATCTATGTAAATATGTAATTATATTTAGAATTTATTTCTTTTCAAAGGAGTATTTGAAAAATACCAAAATTGTCAGATGTTTACCACTAAGGCAGAGAGAAGTGATGAGAATTTGGGAGGAGAAATGGGGAAATGAACTTGGACTCTAATAATATTTCACTCCCAAATCTAAATACATATTAAAATTCAATAGAGCAGGGTAGTAGAAATATATACATTAATATGCTAAACATAAATTTCTGTGTTTGAAATATTTTCAATGTATTTTCAAAGGTCCTAAACTAAAGCAATTATGACCTTTAAATATAATTTGGAGCATTAAGAATTTGGATTCAAGTTCTGCCATGCAAGATGGCTGCATGACCTTGGAAATATCACTTAACTGTTCCATTCGGTCATAAATTGAGAGTGTTGAATGTAATCGTTAAGGCACCTTTTGGGCTATTCGTCTACATATGTAAAATTAAGACTAGATAATGTAATTTGAAACAAATCACAACTTAAGAATGTTTATTCAATATGTATCATTATAAACCGGGGGAGCAATATGGTAAAACTTCAGTAAACCCCAAATCCCATTGGAAAAAAATGTATTTTTTCCTTCAACTTCACTTTTAAGAGACACCTGCTAACTGTGAAAACAAAACAAAACAAAAAAATGTCAAGTATTCAACAACTTCTCTATTTCAGTTTTCAACTCAGAAACTTTAAAACTTCTCTCTTTCCAGACATTTAGCATAGGAACTTGGGAAGGTGTGAACAAAGCTAGGATTCCACAGGAAAAGTGGATTGAGCTTAGCTTGTTCCCTCCTCGTTGGCAGTTTTAACAGTCTTTATAGTCACTTGACCAAAATATCATGTTGGGACAGTATTGAAAACTCACATGCATATAGGTCATATAAGTCGCCTGGCAAGAGATGAGGTGTGACAGCAGGGAACAGCGGGGCCTGTGGCAAATGGTAGTGTGTGCTGTGCAGACTGTCAGCTCTTGGGTCCAGCTCATTATTCCTGTGTGTCAGTTTGCGCCTAATGTGGGCAAATACCCTATTTTCCAAGAGAAAATAGGAACCTGAACTTCCATGAGATAGCGCTCAGTTTTTCTATGTTTACAACTAATCCAAATTTTTTTAAGTGTGTTGTCTGTCACGTAAAAACATCAAAGGGTTTAATTTAATTCATAGTATTAGTATTTTGCTGATTTCTGGGCCAAAGTGTGTTTGTTGGGTTTTGTCCAAGTTTTGAGATTTTTAGTAAATTACTATTACATCTAATGGAATTGAGGCTATTTGCTGACCTCTAGGTAATTACTCCACTTTAAATTTTTGGCCACTTAAATGTTTGGTGTCATTCCATTAATATTAACTATATCCACTATAACATATGTCATATACATATATATATATATAAAATAAAGATTTAGATATAGATTTTGCAGCCTGCTTGTTCAGACCTTTGATGTCTTCCCACATTGACCTCCACTTTACCTCAGCCTGCTTATTCCCCGAGTCCCACTGTAGACCTTGTCAGAACTGTTAACTGAAGTAGAGCCATAATCCCACCTCACTTTTCCATTTATTCCCTCTCCCTTGAATGCCAGTTCCAGCAATCTTGACTCCTCAAAGCACCTCTAGTCAATTCATCATTTCTCATTTCTGATTATCACTTCAAGCTTCCATGTCCTCTCTTGCTTCTACTCACCTTAAAAATTCCAGTCAATATTTATAGCCACTGACTTGCACATATTCCATTCCTTGACCATTTCTCTCTTCATCTTACCTGCAGGCAAAACCACAACCTGGTTAATTCCAAATTTCCTCTTTTCTATGTCTCAATTGGAGGTTCTTAGGGGAACACATCCAACCATGCTAAAGAAAATCACCTTAAATTCCCAAACAAGAATTGTCTGAATTGCTTCCAGACAATTATCCTGTGTTTCAGGATAATTGACCATGGGCAGTACATGGTAACTGCTAGTAATAAGAGGTGTATATGTACATTGGGAAAAAGGATGTCTAAAATCAGAGAATGGCGAGATTATGGACAATGTAAATGGAGGAATTTACAGTATGATAAGAAGAAAAGATTCTGAGGGAAAAATATGAAATCATGCCACAGGGAAGTAAAACACCTCAGCAAGACCTGAGGACACCATGGGAAAAATGGATGAGCCTCTGAGTACGTGGATAGAAGTCCACACTGGAAGCCTGCTAGCTTAATATTCACTCAGGAGAAGGTTCCAAGTATGTGAAAATGCTATTGATGAACCTATCCAGCTCTTGGGTATGCAATGTTCCAAGGTCTATTAGACTCTGCACAATGTCAAGCAGTGAGGAGGCCAACAGATTCTGGAGACTATGGTGCCCTAAAAAGGATCAGTGTGTGGGGGTGGGTGTGGTGGGCTGATTGTAAGTCTGTTTATTATTATTATTTTTTTTTTTTTTTTGGTGGTACTGGGGATTGAACTTTATGCATGCTAGGCAAGTACTCTAACAACTAAGCTGTATCTTTGCCTCAGTCTGTTTATTTTTAATGTCAATGAAACTAATCTATTTTGAAAAACAAAGTTACCTAAGACAGCACCCATTAATAAGAAAAACAATTCCAACCTGGTCTTAAAACTTGGAAAGGACAAATCACACTTGAGTTTGGTTGGAACTACATAAAGAAAATACATGGGAAACCCCCTTCCAACACTTCAGAACCTAGACTCAGAAACAACGTTTTAAAACACCCTGTTTATTTTATATATTTTGTATTTTAAAGGAAAGCATTTACAATTAAATGAAAGCAATAATGATTAAAACAATCGCTTTCAGATTATGTTTCGTCGTTTCTATTTTGTCTACTATTCTTAACTCGACTGTGAAAATCTTGAGGAAAGAAATTACTCTCTGACTTTGCATACCTACTATGAAAAAATTCTATTAAAGTAGGCAGTTGGAAAATACATGTGGATTAGATAGGTATTTCATTTCATGTTGTTTGTGTCGCTATGTTGATGTCTACACATCTAATGTAATGTTTGTTTTCTTCCAATTTTATGAAGCAGCTTTTGTAGGAAAAGTGTGTTTTGTTTAGATGGGCTGTAAGATGTCAGTTGGATGGGTTTTGGGTTGGGTATAGCAAAATTCCAAAGCATCATCTCTATTTCATCATCTTTGAAGTCAGCAGTGTCCCTGGGATTATCTCTCCCCACTTAGAATGACTATCATCAAAAAGACAAAAAATAGCAAATGCTGGCAAGGATGCAGAGAAAAGAGAACTCTTATAAACTCCTGGGAATATAAATTAGTATAGCCTTTATGGAAAGTAGTATAGAGATTTCTTTAAAAACTAAAAATAAAATTACCATATAAACAAGCAAATTCACTATGGCATATCTATTCAAAAGAGTAAATCATTTCACCAAAAAGATACTTGCACTCTCATGTTTCTTGCAGTACTATTCACAATATCTAGAATATGGAATCAGAACATGCCCTTTGGTAGATAATGAATAAAGAAAATGTGATATATTTACACAGTGGAATACTATTCAGCCATTAAAAAGAATGGAATTCTAGAATTTGCCACAACATAAATGGAACTGGAGGTCATCATGTTAAGTCAGTCACAGAAAGACAAATACTTCATGTTCTAACTCACTTACGGAAACTAAGAAGTCAATCTTGTAGAAGAATGAAATGAAATAGTGATCACTAGAACCTGGGAAGGGAGGGAGATTGAAAGAAGTTGAATAAGGGGCAGCAAAACACAGAGTGGAGGAATTGCTTTTGGTTTCTCTTAAATGCAGTAGAGTAACTATTGGTTAAAATGATCTACAATATATTTTGAAATTACCAGAATAGTATAAAATTTCCAACACAAAAAAGTGATTGTTAAGGAGATGAATGTACTTTATAACTAGATTTCTTTATTGCATGTTGTATACATACACTAAACTACTATAATGCACCTCATAAAGATGTAAAAATATTACATTTCAATCAAAATTAGAAAAAATAATAAAATAAAAATAAATAACATAATTAATTATTACACAGGTGTGATTAGATCCTTAGATATAAACCAAAAAAAATTCCTAAGAATGTACAGGTTTTATGGAGTATAACTAGAAACTTTAAAAACCTTTTTTTAAAGGTTTTTTTTAAATGGCTTTTCAGCTCAAGAGTGGAAAATGGCATTAAGAGTTCCTTCTCAATCAAAATCCTGTTCTTTGAGCATATTGATTAATTGAAAATTCTATTGCCTTTAGAATCAACTTTTTGAAAGTCGGATAGTATTAAAATGCTGTTCATTGTGCTCAATGCCCTGTGTCTTCCAAGATACACATTAAAGAAGATTAAAGGAATAAAAACAAAAATGTCCAGTGTCCTTGGTGCTTAGTGTCCTTT
Organism: Glaucomys volans; assembly: GCA_020662805.1. NCBI lineage: Eukaryota > Metazoa > Chordata > Mammalia > Rodentia > Sciuridae > Glaucomys > Glaucomys volans. Next base: position 100,046 of record JAJEJO010052791.1, on the reverse strand, counting down.
TAGATACAGAAAACTATTTATGCCACCTACACGTCTGCTATTATATTCACATGACTCCTTTTGTGGATGATCCTGTTTTGTAATTTATCATCTTTCTTTTCTTGCAGGATTTCCAGATAGACCTTGGATCCAGGCAGAATTGAGAAACAGGTGCTACTGTAGTTCCATGAGCTTGGGCAGGCGCGTGCGCACGCACACACACACACACACACACACACACACACAAGGTGGGGGAGAGGGAGAGAGGGAGGGACAGAGTTTCCCTGTTGCCTCAATTTCCTTCCTCATTTGTAAATTCAATTCAATTTTTAAAGTGTCTCTGTATTCCAGACACAGGACTTGGATAATCATAAAAATGATCTTATTCCATCCTTAGAAGAAGGATCCCATCCTTAGGGTGGGAACATTTACTCTCATTTTACAGAAGAGAAATTGGGTCTCACAGAGGAGTGGTTATTTCATCAAGATCAGGCAAGCAGCAAGTGTAGAAACAGTATTAAAAGCCAGATGTAGACAATGACTGAGCCCAGGCCTTTGACACTAAGGCATACTACCACCTTCCAGGAAAAATGAGGGTGTGAGTACAGTCCATAAAACTGACCACATGCATAAGAATGAAAAAAACATAAGAAAGACATTGCTCATACTGAATCCAAAGAAAGATCCATGCCTGCCTTAGTCAGCAGTTCATCACTGTGACAAAACATTTGAAGAAAACAACTTGAAGTAGAAAAGATTTAGTTTGGTTTCAGAGTTTTTGGCCGTGGAAGGCTGGCTCTACTGCTTTGGACCTGAGAGAGGCAGAACATAATGGAAGAAGGGCATGGAAGAGGGAAGCTGCTCACCTCATGGCAGCCAAGAGGCAGAGGGAGAGGAAGGGACTGGGGACAAGATGCAGCCCCAATGGCATGTCCCCAGGCACTAATTCTCTCCAAGTAGGTTCCACCTCCTCCAGTTTCTGCCACTTCCCAACAGGTCACTCAGCTATAGACCCCTCATTGATGAGGTCACATTCCTAACAATCCAATCACCTCCCACTTCTGAACATCACTGTGCCAGAGACCAAGCCCAACTGACCAAGCCCTCAGTGTGTGAGCCTTTGGGGGACACTCCAGACCTAAGCCCTAACACTGCCTCAAGTTACAGACTTCAGTTGCTCTTGTTTAAATTAAAAACACCCGTTCCCAAAGTTAAAACCTCAGGGGTCACCTCAGTGTCTTCCATCTCCCTCTTCCATATTCAATGAGAGTAATTGATGGTCATCCCATTTTAAGAAAATTCAATGTGCAGTAGTATGTGGTCAAACAGAGAAGTTACAGACTCATGACTACAATGGTTCCTTCCAGTTCAGCTGCTTCACTTTGCAGATGAACAAACTGAAACACAAGAATTCTAAGTCATCTTCCCAAGGTCATCTGACAAGATAGGAACAGAAGTAGAACTAGAACAGAGCTCTCCTGGTCATCCATTAGACTCTTTTCTTTAAGTCTTGCTGTCAGCTCTGCAAGGGGTGGTATGATGCTATCGAATGACATACTCATCAAATATTTACTGAACACCTATTATGTGTCAGGCACTGTGATGTATGGCAAGCAAAAGGAGGTAATGGTGAGTGAAAATGTCACAGCCTCTCTTGGGACTTAGCGTTTAGTGGGAGTAAGCGGCATTTATCAAATAGTTACACAAATGCTGTTACACAGTGTGATGATCACTATTAAAAGCCACACAGTTCTACTCTGAGAATGCAGTCTGATCTGATAGGGTAGATGAGCTCTGGGGTAAGTCAGGCTAAGCATCTCCAAGAAAGTGATGTTTGGACTAAAATCTGGGTGAGAAATGGGGCCAGACAGCAAAGGAAAACAGAGTGGTTTTCATGCTGCAGATGCTACAAAACCTTGGTTTAAGGAAACCTCAAGAATATTAAAGCCAGAACCAAATTTAAATGCACACACTAGTCTCTCAGTCTGTAACTGAACACAATGGATTTTCCCTTTAGTGAATACAAAGCCAATAAGCACAACCAGGAGGAAGAGTGAAGAAAAGTTTATTACTTGTCAAAGTAAGGACAGCACTGGAGATACCTTCCAAAGTAGTCTCCCTGAACAAAGAAAGCAAGAGGCTTTTATTGAGGAAACTCAACATGTTCATTTTGCAAAGACTCACGATCACATCTAGAGATGGACACATTTCTGAGCATGCTCAACTGGAAGTGATGTTTCTTCATACATCTTATGTCAGAAAATGACAAATAGGAATGTCTCCAATTTCACAATACAATGAGATTAAAATGAGCAAAGTTTACTCTAGTTCACCTACAAGAGTGAGTCTAAGTGATTTTGGCTGGATTCTAGAAGCTGTCTCCGGAGGGCCTTATCTGAAACAAAGGAACAACTTGAAGGAAGGTTAAGAGCCATTCCTTCAATGATTCAGTTCTCCAACCTCCAGTCCTCACAAGTATAGGAGTTTGCCCCTAGAAGTTACTGCCTAGCACCTAACAAGTCCATAAGCATTGTTCCCCAAGCCAATAAAATATTCTGGCAAGCAAAATTAAAACATCCTGGGAGCAAATTCTCAGCTGTTACTTTTGGGAGCTAATTCACTAATCCTTAGAAGAGTCTCAAAGCAGATTGAAACCAAACAAGCAGATATATAAACACCAGGGTTGTCACAGGGAGCAGCTGGACAATGGAGATCCATGAGGAATTGTAAAATTGAGTGTGCTACATTTGTTGCTGTCTCCTTGGTATCACCAGTCCCTTACCCTTCCCGGTTAGGATTTTCCCATGAAGGAACTTGTTATGTGATTTGGAAAGCAGAGGCAAAGCAGAAACCATTACATTTGAAAGATTGCAACAGTCATTCCTGGCAGGCTTCCAGCCCTCATCTGCTCCCTGTTCACTGCAGTAGTTGACAGATTTGCCCACAAGAGGCAGCTTTCCTTGTTCAAAGGCTGAGGAAGAGCATTAACCTGATGTCACAGTGAAAATTTCTCCAGTTGTCCAGCTTCAACACTCTCTGTATTTCAACCCCCCCAGATCCTTCCAATTTGCATAAGTCCTAATTTCTACATTAAAATACTTAGTCTCATATTATATATTCTAGCTCTGTTTTCTAACCAACCCCATATTAGTGCAACTTTTGAAATTAGAAGTCTCAGGCTCACAGGAACTTATGGATGAGGATCTTATATTGGTTCTCTGATATGATTAGATTTGAAGGTATTAATCTTCATTTTCAAAAGTAATGGGCCACTGGTAGTTTATGGCAGGCAATATAATTAAGTTATCACTGCAGTTCATCTAAAGTCAAGTACCTACAGACACAAAAGTGTAACCTGCTGCTATAGAACATTATAATGGAAATAATGTGTATAAAGAGTGTGGAATAGATTGGTTGCTTCTAAGTATAATGGAGAATTTAGGGTGGTGGTTCACTGTGGGCTCTAAAATTCTACAAGGCTGGACAATCAAAAAACTTCTATGTGCATCCTGAAAGTTGAAATTTCTTAACAATAAAATCCAAAGTCATCATGCTGTGCCTGGCTAAATCACAACACAATTTGAATTCACATCTATGCAGCGGCTCTCGTGAAATTTAGGGCATTGATTGGGAAAGAGCAAAATTGCAAAAAATTGGGAAGAAGATATCTGTCTGGATTTTGATTAAGCTGAAGATCTGGAATCTCCAATTTTCCCTGTTTCTTGCCAGTCTTTCTTTCCCTGAGTAAAAGGCATGACACCTTTTACCTACAAAACCTATAATGACTACTCCAGGGTTAGTTCCCTTAAAAGTGAATGCTGATCTTCCAGACCAACTCTCACCAATTCTATTGATTTAAAATTTTTAATATGGCCTCAAACCAGTTATATGCCATATAGATAGGTATTAAATATGAAGTTTTGCCAATTTATATCAGCAGAAATTTGGAAAATATGGAAGAAGAGTTCTTAAGAATGTTAGAACAGAATGGGAGGAATACAAAATTGGCTCAGATTGAAATTTTTAATGTAGCTGCATTAACTAGAGATTCTGAATTAAATATATTAGCTCAAGTTGCAGAGGATGATTCTAAGTTCTTGGTTCGTTAACTAATCTCCAGACCCCACAGTGGCCAATGGCAGATGATATCAAAACTCCTCGGTATACTTTAGAGCCTGGTTTTCAATTTGGGCACTATTCACATTGATGACTAGGTAATTATTTGTTGGGAGCTAGAGGAGAGCTATGGATTGTTAATGTATGCCTAACCACTACCTGCTAAATGGCAGTAGCACATCTGCCAAGTTATGAGAGCAAAAAATGTATCTAGGAATTATCACATGTCCCTGGGAGGGGGGAATAACCGGCCCCAGTTGAAAATCACTGCTGTAGAGAAGGGTATCCAAAGACTTCTGGAGGTATGAGAGCTAAAGTGAATTTATTATGAATGAGCTGCTTACCTACCTGCTAGTTATGTCACCTGTGAGAGTTCAGAGCACAAGCACTTCATCAAGACTCTGAGAAATAACTTGGTGAAAACAATATCAGCATCCTTGAAAGAATCTGTAGTGGCAGTTCTCTGCAAAGAAAATAAGAGATGCTAGAAGAGTTCATGCAAACGAACTTCCTTAATTCAGTGGGTAATAAAACCCCACAGTGACAAAGTTCAAGAAGTAATCAGAATGATTTGACCTATATAATTCTTTGGAGATGACTAATTTATCAAGTGATCCCTAGGACCATAAGGTACTGCCTACTAAAGTCTTACATGTTTATTTGTTATTTTTTATTTTTAATTTTTTATTTGTTCTAATTTAGTTATACATGGCAGTAGAATGCATTTATGCATTTTGATAAATCATACAATAATGGAGTATAATTTCTCATTTTTCTGATTGTACATATTGTAGGATCACATTGGTCATGTAGTCTTATATGTACATGAGATAATAATGTCTGTTCCACTCTACTATCCTTCCTACCTCCATACCCCTTCCCCTCCCTTTACTCCCCTCTATCTAATATAAAGTAACTCTATTCTTCTCTAGCGCCCCACATCCTTATTGTGAATTAGCATCTGCATATTAGAGAAAACATTTGGCCTCTGGTTTTTTGGGATTGACTTTGGGATTTCACTTAGCATGATATTCTCCAACTCCTTCCATTTACTGGTAAATGCCATAATTTCATTCTTCTTTAAAGCTGAGTAATATTCCATCATATATATATATATGTACATATATATATACACACATATATATATACCACATTTTCTTTATCCATTCATCTGTTGAAAGGCACAGAGGTTGGTTCCATAGTTTAGTTATTGTGAGTTGAACAGCTATACACATTGATGTGGCTGTGTCACTGTAGTATGCTGATTTTAAGTCCTTTGAGTATAAACCAAGGAATGGGATAGCTGGATCAAATGGTAGTTCCATTCCAAGTTTTCTAAGGAATCTCCATATCGCTTTCCATAATGTTTGCACCAATTTGCAGTCCCAACAGCAATGTATGAATATACCTTTTTCCCCCACATCCTTGCCAACATTTATTGATGCTTGTATTCTTGATACTTGCCATTCTGAAAACAGCATGGTATTAGCACCAAAAAAGACATGTAGATCAATGGTACAGAATAGAAGAAACAGAGACAAACCCACATAAATACAGTTATCTCATACTAGACAAAGACACCAAAAACATTCACTGGAGAAAAGATAGCTCATTCAACAAATGGTGCTGGGAAAAATGGAAAGTCACATGTAACAAAATGAAATTAAACCTTTATCTCTCACCCTGCATGAAACTCAGCTCAAAGTGGATCAAAGACTTAGGCACTAGAACAGAGACCCTGCACCTACTAGAAGAAAAAGTAGGTCCAAATCTTCACTGTGTGGGCCTAGGATCTGATTTCCTTAACAAGACCCATAAAGCCCAAGAAGTAAAATCAAGAATCAATAAATGGGATGGATTCAAACTCAAAAGCTTCTTCTCAGCAAAAGAAACAATCAATAATGTGAAGAGAGAGCCTACAGATGGGAGAAAATCTTTACCACATGCACCTCAGATAAAGCATTAATCTCTAGGATATATAAAGAAGTTAAAAAACTTAACACCAAAAAACAGATAACCCAGTCAATAAATGGGCTAAGGAACTAAACACATCCTTCACAGAAGAAATACAATTGATCAACAAATATATGAAAAAATGTTCAACATCTCTAGGAATTAGAGAAATGCAAATCAAAACTACACTGATATTTCATCTCACTCCAATCAAAATGGCAATTATCAAGAACTCAAGCAACAATAAAGTCTTTCTTGATTTGTATATGCAAAACAAATTAAACCCAAAACTTGAGCTCATGATTCTGACATGAACCACTAAAATAGTCATGTTGCCTTGATGAATTCCCAGACATGAGAAAAATCACATCTCTAGAAATCTTTTTAAAAGATGGTCAACTGTGATAGACGAAATAATGGCTCCTCTAATATGCCCACATCCTAATCTAATTCTAATCACAGATCTATAATTTTTTTAAAAGATAGTCAGATGTGGTAGGCAAAATAAAAGCCCCTCTTATAAGCTCACCTGAAACCAAGGTTGCAGGTGGAATCAAGTTCCATAATCAGCTGACCTTAAAATAAGGAAATTATCCTGAATTATCTGGGTGGGTTCAATGTAATCATGGAGGTCCTTCAAGACGGAAGAATGAAGTAGAAAAGTCAGAATCAAAGAAATGGCATCATGAGAAAGATTCTGTTGGTCACTGTTGGTTTTGAAGATAAAAGGGGACAATGAGCCAATGTAAGTAGATTCTAGAAGATGGAAAAGTCAAGAAAGCAGATCATTTTCTAGAGCTTCCAGAAAGGATGATAGCCCTGCCAACTTTCCAAGGGACTAGTAGAAACTGATTCTGAACTGATGTTCATTCCTGCAGACCCAAATGTCAATTGTGGTACAAATTGTCAAAGTAGGACTTATTAAGGCTGTGTGATTAAGTCTTGGCTCATGGCTGTCTCACTGTAGATCCATTAGGTTTCCAAACTATTTCCCTAGTTCTGGAAAGCACAATTGGAAAAGGCATGCTAAGATTTACCATATTAATTCCTTGATTTGTGAAGTGAGAGGTATTCTTGTAAGAAAGTATTCTCACTACTATAACAGTAAACCAAACATGATTCACATCAAAGACTTGAAAAATGGACATGTATTAGTCCCTACCACTCTGCCCATTCAGCCCATGAACTGTGCAGAGATAAGATGAATTCTGGAAATGACAATGAATTACCATAAATTTAGCCAGGTGACAACTTTAATTGATGTTATTGACCAGATGTGGATTTTTGCTGTATCAAATCAACACAGTCCCTGGTATCTGGTGTACAACTGCTAATCTAGTGGATTTTTTTCTATATTTGTCAGTATAGAGAATAAGTATTAGTAAAAAAAAATTAGGAAAAAAGTTCTCTTTCACATGGCAGGAGCAGGAAGACTCTATATTATGTCACCCCAGACTTCTTTCATAACCCAGTCCTCAAGGACCATGATTGTTGGGCAATTCCACAGGTGTTTTTCTGACCTATTGCACTGTTGATATCAGGCTGATTAGAACTGGAGAATAGGAAGTAGATAATATTTTTATATACCTCAGTAAAGTCCATGCATGGCAGGTGGTGAGATCACAGAATTAAGGACTTTCCCATTCATTGAAAATTTAGAGGTATCCAGACTCAATAAGATTCCCAGGAGTCTGGGATGGATCAAGAATTTCTCTACAAACTAGAGAACATGTGGCTCCAAACTCTAGAAAAAGATGTAACACTCTTTGAATTTTGAGGCAATCTATGCTTCATTTAGTTATTCTGCTTTAATCTATTTATTGAGTAACCTGTTCAAACTGCCAGTCTCCAGTGGGGAACAGAGCAAGAGAAGGTCCTGCAACAGGTCCAGGCTGCTATCCAAGCTGCTCTGCCACTTGAGTCATGTAACCCTACAGACCCAAGAATAAAGAAGCACCCATTACAGATGTGAATGCTGCATGGAAACTTAGGCCACTATCAATAAATAACACTGCAGACCTCTTGAATTTTGAAGTGAAACTTTGTTTTCATCTGTAATAAGTATTTTCATTTTGAGAAACGGCTTTTGACTTGTTCCTAGATCCTAGAAATAACTAAATATTGGATAATTGACTGCAAGTTACCATGTGACCTTAGTTTCTAATCATAAAATGTTTTTTTCTTGACTCAAGAAGTTGTAAATGTGCATGTGCACAGCAACACTTCATCATCAAGTAGAGGTAGTACACACAAGACAGGGCTTGATTAGGTCCTTAAGACCCTAGCTGCAAGGCATCTTTTCCCTCGATCAGCAGCTATGACATCATGGTGAGTCCCCGTGACAAGTTCTTTGATAAAAAAATACTTCTATGCCTATGATTCTGGATTATATGGGTTAGCAATTGGAAGTGGGCAATTGAAACACTATGGACCATGCAGGAGTGACTCTAAGGAATGGGAGTGCAGCACATCTTCAGGAAAAAGACTTTGGAGAAATGCCACTTGTTGGTCATTTTACTTGGAGGGAAATTGATGCTAAAGAATGGACCTATACTGTCTTGTGGGCAGTAACAGTGTATCCAGATGGTCTTGGAGTGGAAAGGCACAAAATTGACAAGGAGACCTGAAGAAGAGATATATGAATAAAACTCTTCAAATTGTCACAGAATTATCTGGATATCTGTGTCCCAGGTTAATGCTTACTAAATGCAAAACATAGCAGGGTACAGTTTCAATAATCACAGGAACAGGATGATCCTATGTGTGGATGCCCATCAGTCACATTCTCCAGTCATACTTTTCCTTGCCCAATATGCTTATGATCAAAATGGCTATAGTAGTAGGAAAGAAGACTGTGCACCACCAGGGTTGCTGACTGTAATTGCTGGCCAACCTGCCAAATGCAAAGATCAATACTAATTTCTCCAGGATGGCACCATTTCCTAGGAGGTCTAACCAGCACCTAGAGCAGTGATTTGTTTTTACTGAAAAAATAAAACATGGATGAATAGGTAGGTAGGTAGGTAGGTAGGTAGATAGAAAGATGATAGATGATAGATAGATGATAGATAGATAGATAGATAGATAGATAGATAGATAGATAGATGATAGATAGATTTGCCTTCCGTACTTGCAGTGTTTCTACTAAAATTACCATCTGTGGACTTACCGAACCCCTGATTCACTGTCTGTGTGTTCCACACAGGCATTATCTTTAACCAGGGAAATAATTGTACAGTGAAAGCAATGTAGTGGTAGGTTCATGCTCTCAGAATTCACTTGCCTTTCTGTATTTTCTGTCATTCTGAAGTAGCTGGCCTAATATAACATTGGCATGGCATTTTGAAAACATAGAATTTTAGCTACTTGACAAACTTTGCAGGGCTTGGGAAATGTCCTGAAGGAGCAGTAGTTCTGCTGAATCAGCAATGTCATGATGTTATTTCACCTATAGCCAGGATGCATGGACTTAGGAAACTCAAAGTGGAAATGAAACTGACTCCTCTCATTACTATCCCCAATAACCCACTAAAATCTTTTATTTCAATTCTTGAATCTTGGTCTTGCTGCTTTAAAGATTTTAATTCTTCAGGACAGTAGACATAGCAATAGTTACTATGAACTAGAAATTACACCTGCCATCTGACCACTATGGGCACCTCATGTCACAGAACCAATAGCAAAATAGGGTGTTACTATGAAGGGTGCAACAATTCATCCTGAGTATAAAGGGGAAATTTATTTGCTACTGCAAAATGGGAATGGGGGTGTGACTAGAACCCAATTCTTTGAGATGCCTCTTGGTACTCATACCCTATGGAAAAAGACAGTGGAAAACTATAGACATTATTATATATAGTACCACTAATGACAGAAATCCTTCAGGAAGATATGGGTAACTACACTAAGCACAGAACTACAACCAACTGAACCACTCACTGGGAACAAATAGACTAAGGAAAGTTTAAGAAAGATAAGAGTACAAATTATGGCTAGCTCATCAATTGGAGAAACAATAATTGTAGTAATTATATTCATTTTCTTTTTTGGTTTGCTTACATTTTCATAGATTAATTAATTATTTTTTTCTTTATCCTATCTTCAGTTTCATATTATACAATATATTATAATAATGATCTCCCATATGTGTTATTATTTATGTACAGATCTCAAAAGTGTAACTAACTCCGCTAAAGAGGGATTGACATCATCCAGAGATAATAAAAATGACTTGTGGAACTTGAATTTCCTTCTGTGAAGAGAGTTTTTGATCTTTCATTGTTAAAAGATGTATGCATTGTAATAAAGCAATCCATGTGAGTTTATATTCTTTACTTAGAAGTTAAATATAGTTAAAAGAATTGGGAATGGATGTCAAAATTTGGAAGACGTAGTTTTCTAGGTTGTTATCGATTTGGTAGCAACTTGAGAATTCCATTTAGAGCTTGGGAAATCAGTTTTCTAAAATCTCCCTGTATAGCTTTGGATTAGAGTTCTCCAATATGAATAACTTGCAAGATATTTGGAAAGTAGAAGTGAAATAAACAGGTTTTGGAATGTCATTGCCATTCTATTTGGTGGGTTTCCATACTTTTCCCAAACTCCCCCTTAGTAGTCACAGAGGTTTCAAAACTTTTCCATAAGTGACACCATTCTTTCCCAGTTCCTGTGCTTCAGGCTAACATGGTGACTGTTTTCTGATTATCAAGTCTCAGACTTCCAGATTAATATTCTCCAGCTCTTCCCACATTTGTGTAAGTTACATCTTCCTTATGAAATCTATCTATACCCATTACTACCTACAGTGGCTTTATTTTCTTGAACAAATTCAGACTGATAGAGTGAGTACCCATCTGTCACTGGTTTATATTCAGTGTCCATGGCCTCAGAAGCAGTTATGTCTAGTGATGTAAAATTATAAGCAGAAAATGGATACTAAAGGATGTGTTATAAAACCAGAAAAGATGTCAGAGCCCCTAGCAAACAGGTCCTGTGAAGTCAGTATGAAAACAGCATAGATCAGGCATATGGACCAGGATACAACGGTGAAGGGTCTCTGGAACCCAGAGTTCACTCTCTGCAAGCTGATGCCCCCCGGTAAACACAAATAATTCTAGACTTCACCTGCTAGTTGGAATGAATGCAATTCCTAAAATTCTTTCCAGTTTTTGTCAGGTTAGGTTTTCCACCAGTGCAGTCGAAGTTACAGATGAAACGATGCTGATTCAAAGGCACTTTCAAAAGGCATGGTCTGACAATGGGGATACAAATACACCAAGGGTTATTATAGTTTAGAACTAGGGCAAGCTTATCACCCATAATATTAAATTAACACACTGAATTATAATCAGCTAATGCTGCAATGAAATTAGAAATCACTGCATTACTTTGGTTCAAAAGGAGAATACATTTCTCATCTCAAATCCATTTCTAAAGTTCATCATGTGTATCCAATTTAAAGTGTAGAGTTTCTCACTTAATAGAATTTATATCCCTATCACTATTTTTCAAACAACCTTGAAACTGAAATGATTTATTCATCAAGACCCTTCTCTTATTGCATTTTATGGGTGGCATAATTTGGTGTAATTGTCAACTGCAAAAGTGATAAGATTAGAGAACTTTGTAATTTGGCCCTTTTATGGAAGAAATGTTTCACTATGGCCTGTTTCCAGGGAAGTGACTAAACAAGAGCACAACTGTTTTCTTAAAGAGAGAAAAAAAATGCCACTGCATAAGCCTCTCTGATTTTTTTGTGTAAATCCTAAGCTCTCCAAACTTTTTAAGCCTGCAAAAAATATGTTGCATGATTCATATTATAACTTGGACACACATGTGTCCATTAAAATGAGCAGCCCTCAAAAATTTTGATCATATATGCATGGTGGTAAATTCTTTTTGTGAACCAAGACCATAAAATCTACAAGAAGCTATTGGTAGTTGAACTGTGTTTACTTGACTCTGCAGTATGAAAGCACAGTTCAATTTCAGCTGATAAGCACACCTGCCTGACTCCATGCACATCTGCACACCATACATGCTACATGACAAGCCTGATTGTAGCAGAAGCTCCAAGGCTCCTCCCAATTCTCTCTGCTCCCAGTAGTACCCGCGTCTATTGGCATCTGTTGACAAGGCCCCTTTTGGACACTTGCTGACAGGGACAATGAGCTTATGGGTTTTAAATGGAAAGGATTTGCTAAATAAAGCTTCAATCCAAGCCTTTAGCCCTCCCTCCCAGAGACCAGGGCACTGAAGTCCTTGGTAGCTCTGGCAATCACAAGGTGAACCAATGAACTATAGGCATCTTCAAGCTTGCAGTTTGACACTGATCCCAGTTAAACCCAGTTAGGAAATTAAGCTCATGCAATTATATTTTCAAATGAAAATGCAGAGTGAGAAAGTATATACATATCCATGTAATTAGAAGTGGTGTGTGCCCCCTTGGTCCATTGTCAAAGATTGATTATCTCCTAATGTAAATTCAACACATCATCTGGGTGAAATTAAGTCTACCAAAAACTAAGGTTCTATTTCCTCTAAGAATTCATTCTCCATAACTTGAATTTTTAGGCTAATATGACATGTTATATACCCAAATATCTCTGATTTTCTTTTGATTTTGTCCTCAGGTCTCACATTTAGTTTTTGTGATGAATACCAGTGGAAAACATTATTTTAGGATGGGGATGGCTTTCCATGGGTTTGACTCTTAAAATAAATCATTTTATCTTATGGTATTCTGATTATTGTTCTTACTACATCTATGTCTTTTAGGAAGCGGAGGCTTGTCCATGCTAGGCAAGCTCTTTACCACTCCCTGCTTATGTCTTTAAACTAAGCTGACCTATTGGTTTTTATTTTGACTAGAAAAGTCTAAAAACTCTAAAAGGAAAGAACTTCATGTTTCTTGGAGCTCTTTCACAACAAATGATCTTAAGATGTCTTCATTCCTCTCATGAACTAACCCACTTTTGGTACTTTCTGACTTGGATCTTCTTTGGATCTGCCTTTGTCTCTTAGTTTCATCTTTTCTTTTGCTTCTTGGACACGTTTTCCACATCCCAATATTCCTGGTTTTGCTCTTTGGCACTTCCTGGGGTAGGCTGATTCATTTAGGACTCCTTCGCAAGCCACAGAGAGTCAACCTGAATTTGCCTAAGCAAAATGAGGAAGTTATCAGTTCCTGCTATGGTTCAAATGTATGTGACTCCCTCCAAAATTCATGTTGAAACTTAGTCTCTGATTCAGTAGTACTGAGAGAAGGGGTCTTTGAAACTGATTAGGTCATGAGGGCTCCACTCTCTTGAATGGGATTAAGGCCTTTGTAACAGAGGATTCACACAGCCTTTGTGCTTTCATCCCCTCCACCTGGTGAGGAGCAACATTGGGACTCTCTGGAGGGAGGAGCAACAAGGCGCCATTTTGGAAACAGAGAGCAGTCCTTACTAGACACTGGGCCTACAGGTGCCTTGGTCTTGGATTCCCCAGCCTCCAGAACTTTGAAAAACAAATTTCTATTGTTTATAAGCTAACCAGTGTGTGGCCTTTTGTCATAGAATCACAAGTGCACTATGTTCCTTTAACCATGGGAAAAAATCAAGAGCAAAAAACATGAAAGTGTTACTTGCCAAAAAGGCTGACTTCATACCTGACTCACTCCATGCTGTTTCATTCTTTCCTGCACAAAGGCTTTTTCCAGGTGAAGGACTTGACAGTTCATAATTTCAGGTTTGCATTCCTATAAATTTAGTACCTCAGAGGAAAAGTCTCTTTTCTCCCACCTTTGGTGTCTTTTCTCCAGGGTTGGATTCTAATTGGGCCAGCTTGGTTTATGGCCTGGGGCATAAGGTATTATTGGTTTAGCTTGGGCCAGATATGTTTCCCTTGCTTAATCATTGTGAGGTAGGAGGTATAGTTATGTAGCAGATGCCAGAAACCATTTTGTCTTCATAGAGGTATGGAGAGAAAAGAGAATTTCCTTCTTAAAAAAGGGGAGTTGTGCTACCAGATAAAAGGAGGAATATTTGAGTCCAAAACCAATCAGTGTTCACAAAACAAATTTATATTCTTTCAATCTCAAAGTTAAGTAGTGGACTTTGGAGTCAGATAGATAAGAACTTGAAAGCAAATTCTGAAACTTGCTGTTTTCTTAGATGAGCCACTTACTACTTTGAACCTCTATTTCTTCATTTGTAAAATGGGAATAGAATGTCAAAGTCATAGATTTGGGGAAATTACATGAAATAACGGTTAAAAAGTACTTAGATGACTGCCTACAGAAAATATTTAATAAACTTTGGTTATTAACATGATGTTCTTTGTTTTTTCTTCCTGGTTTCTCTAATAACAACCCTACCCAACTAGGACAGACTTATGCGCTCCAATCTGAGAGGCAACTTTCTGGGTTTGGGTTCCTACTGGGATTTTTCTGGGGATTTCTGGGTTTATCCAACAAGAAACATTTATGCTTCCTCAAATTTCTTTATGGCCAAAAAAGATAATAAAAATAAGAATAATATTACTGTTACTAGATTTATATAGCAAAGTGAAACATGATAACTTTGTTTATAAAGTAATTATTGACACTAAATATGTGCTGTATACAGCATTATGTTGTTTGTTGTAAGAAATGTTAAAGAAAGGGAAATTGTGGTCCTTTTGTGTAGATTTCTTTTGAGATGCTGGTTAATATATATGAAATAAATAAGAGATGCCTTATTTGGTGTAAAATATTAAACACAAAGATGAGATCCAAAATGTATTTATATTTTTGGTGAATAAACTACAATAGAAATTAAAGTTACTAGAAAGCCAAGGGACTTTAAGGTAGAGATGCAGGATTATGGAAGAGATGCTAAGTCATGAATGACAGGACAGGTGGTGAGCTAAAGAGGACTGTGATATAGTTGCTGAAGTCATAGAGGAAAGTTTGACCTGGAGTGGATCTGAGGTTGGTAAAAATCACCAAAATGAGGGAAAGCAGGCAGGCTGCAGCTTAGAAGATATTTTTGACAATGGCAGTAAATGAATGGCACAGAAACTGAGGTGGGAAATAAGAAAATGCCAGCCCCTCCTCTTCATTCAGTGAGTTGGGGACGAAAGTAGGGCATGGAGAGAGTCACAGCTTCCACTGGAGTAGATACAGGGGAAAGAGAGAAACCATCTTGTTAAAGGGAAACCAGGGTTGAATTTAGGCAAGTTGATGCTAAAGTGACTACAGATGTTTCAGTCCACCATTGAGTTGGATATGCATACAGAACACTGAAAAGATTGTTGGAGGAGAGATCAAGGTTGGGAAGAAATGAGGGGAGGAAGGGAGTAAGAGTAGATAAAACTGATCTGTAGGCCCTGGGAAGAGCAACTGAAGGAGTGCCTCTGCTAGAAAGCCCTGGTTTTCTCTCCTCCATCCTGAGTGTTCCTCATTTGTGCTGCCCTGGCACTCGGCACTATAATTGTTGGTTTGTTCATCTGCTTCCTCTCCTTATGATAAGCTTCTTGAAAGGCTTGTCTTTTCCATCTTTGTGTCCCCAAACCTGATACAGTTCCTTGGCATAGATAATTGTTAACACGTCTTGGTTGGATGAAGAAATGATGGAGTATGAGTGTGGTGGTGATAGGCACCTGCAACATGCAACCTCTTGAACTTAGCCAATCATCCTCGCTCATTTTTCTTGGGTTGGCCCTCTCTCAAAATTTGGAACAGTGCTGTCCAATGGAAATGTAGAGTGAGCCACATAATTAATTTTCTAGTAGATAGATTAAAATGAAACAGATGAAATCAATTGAGTAATATATTTTATTTCTCAAAGTGTATAAAAATTATCATTTCCACCTGTATTGAATATAAAATTATTAATGATATGTTTTACATTCTCTTTTATACTCTCTTCAAATTTTGCTATGTATTTTATAGTTACATCATATCTCAATTTAGACTAGGCATATTTCAAGTGCTGAATAGGCCCACAAAGCAAGTGACTGCCATTATTGTAGAATATGATTCCAGATTCTACAGTATACCTAGTTCTTTCCTTTTTGATGGCCTCTGTTCTAGGAGTTTCCTATGTTTGAATTGCTCTCCCTGTAGCTTTTTATTAAACATACATATTTACACACTTCACCCACAAAAGACAGTATGCATGTATTGCAATGAACTGACTGTTTATGTCCATCTAAAGTTCCTATGGTGGGGTCTTTGGGAGGTGAGTAGGTCATGAGGCCAGAGCACTCATGAATGGGGTTAGAGCCCTTATGAAAGGCACACCAGAGCGACTCCTGACCTTCTGCAATACGAGAACATAGAACCAAACAACAGGTGCTCACCAGACAATCTTCTGGGACTTCGATCTTACAGTTCCAGGCTCCAGAAACAAACTTCTGTTGTTTATAAGCTACCCAGTTTATGGTATTTTGCTATAGCACCTCAAGATGATATATTATGTGCATGTATGTGTTCATACATATATAAACATGATATATATGAACAGTATAGAGATTTACACTATAAAGGTTTAGTTCTCTCATAAAGTCTGATGAAGATCAGGCAGCTCTCAAACATTCACAAGGGGAATAAAAACATGGAGAGTATGCAGGATGTTTATAAAGTCCAGGCTCGGAAAATTCCATTGGCCTTAATTTAGTTATATGTCCCCACCCAAACACAAGAAAGGATAACAAATACAGTCTTGTTATGTACCCAAACAGAGAAAATGGTGTGATGAGCACATATCAATGCCACTGACCATTTAATTTCTTTATCTTTCTAATTTGGGAACAATATTTATAGAACAATATTAAATATTAAATAACAGTAACAACAAAGAACATTTAAGTCTTATTCCTGATTTTTAATCCTAATAATGAGAAATCCTCATTATGTCTCCATTTAAGAAGATAGAAAATTTGTGACAGAGATTTGCATATTTTAATCATCCTAAGGAAGTTTTTTAAATCTCCTTTTTGTTAAGATTTTAATTTATTTAATGAGTGACTTAAGTAGAAAATTATCAAGTGCCTTTTCAACTATGGAGATAATGATGTGATTATTTTGATGGTTCAGTATTATGAATTATATTGTTAGATTTCCTAATTTTGAATTATTTTCCTACATTGTGATGCTTGTGTGCATTTGTGTACATATAAATCGTTTTTTCAAAAGATGGATTAGGTTTGTTATTTTAACTTTTGCATCAATATTCATAAGTGAGACTGAGCTGTAATCTATTTTTGTTATTTTTGTCATGATCTGTAATTTATAAAGTGAACTACAGAACTTTTTCTCTTTTTCTATTTTCTTGAACTCTTTAAGTTGCATCTGAGTTAACTGTTTCTCCAAAGAGAGAAAGAATTCCACTATACTTGGGCCAGAGGCCGTTGCTGTTGTGGCTTCATGCTGCAAAAATATCGCCACTGGTCTATCAATGTATAATCTTGGCAGCATTTGTTACATCATTGATTAGAGTTGTAACATTTAAAATTATTTAATATTTTTACTACACTCATACACTCTGACTCTTGTTATATTTTTATCGTAGCAATCTACTCTTATTTATTGCTGCCGTATTATATAAAAACTAAAAATAGATTTTTAAAAAAAAATCTTTCCAGTTTTCTACATTTCCTCTGCTTCAATGAGAGTATTTCCTCTGCTGTAGTGAACCACAATTGTTTAATTTCTGAAACTATTGATTCTCCTTAAGTATTCAATTCCTATTGCTTATTTTTTCAACATATATATAAATTAAGCAGAACTCCCAACTGGTATGAATTCCTTCAGCACTCATACAGGTGGGATACAGGGCCTTTTGGACTAGCATAGATCAGTGAGTGGCAAGCATCTCAGGGCATGCCTTGTCTTTAGAGTGACTGGACCAACAAGAAGGATCCGTACCCCCAATGGGGAGGAGGGTGGTTACAGGGTCTTCAGGTTTCTCTTGGATGTAGTGAGTGAGCATGTATAAAAAACCTCTCAAGTCTGTTGTGTGGGATTAACGTGGTATTCTGAGTGCCTCTGCTACTGTGAGTCCTTGGAAAGCTTCATCTTCTGTAGTTTGTAGCTTTTGTTTCCTAGTTTCTCTCCCCCACACTTTTTCTGGTAATAACACCTTTTCTTTCTTTGAAAACATCTTTTCTATCCCTCCAAGCATATTAGGGGTTCATACTGTTAAAGATTGTCACCAAAACTTGCCTTTCTTTTGCCTCACATGCACAAGGCCCTGGGTTCAATCCCAAGTACCACAAAAAAACAAACAAACAAACAAAAAACACTCTTGCCTTCTCTCTACCTCATGTTTAGTCACAATAGTGGGCATAGGACTAAATTCATCACAGGTTTTGGCTTTTAAAAAGTCATCAAGAGACCCCAACAACATGGCCCCATTGGTTCAAAAAGTAAACAATGTTCCAAGCCAGCTCTTCCCTGGAAGTTTCTTGAAGATATTGTGGATAGTCAAGTTGCAAACATGTGATCTTAAGCAACCTAATGGTCAGATAGATTCCTGATCAAAGGGATAAAATCTAGTAAGAGAAAAGGAGATGAAATGCTGGGAGAAATGGAGAGCGTTCTAAGGATTTAGTTTACTTGAGTGTCCTGATGTTGTTGTTGTTGTTGTTTTGTGGCACTGGGGATTGAATTCAGGGACTTGTGTGGGCTGGGCAAGCTACCAACTAAGCTACATCCCCACCTGGAGTGTCCTGGTTCTTCCTTTCCCCAATTGTTCAGTGCTTTCTATAATTCTGTGAGCTACCCCAATAAATCCTTTAGCGAGTGTTAGTTCAAATTGGAGTTCTTTTGTTTTAACTATGAGCACAGTGTGTGTGTGTGTGTGTGTGTGTGTGTGAGAGAGAGAGAGAGAGAGAGAGAGAGAGAGAGAGAGAGTGCATCTTACACCTATATTATCCCAGGAAAATCCAACTTCTCAAGTGAGACTTTCTGCTGATTTCCAGACTTTGAATGATATTTTCCAGTCTATATTTCCAAATTCATTGAATTGCCTCAATAGGGATAGCAAGATGGAAAGACTCAAGAGTCAAAAGTAGTGCTAAAACCATTACCTCTTGAACTTTCCCCTTATGTTTTCTTTCCTCCTTCATAACTGAATTCTCAGTACCTCCTTTCTCTTTCTAAAATATGGACAGATCTTGCCCTCCCAACCACTAAAATTGGGAAATAGTGAAGAAATTCAACTTTCATAGTTAAGAATATAAGAAGTTTGATTCCAAAACACATATGAAATAGTTCATCACTGCCATAAAAATGTTATTTCAGAAAACAAATTAAATGTCTAGTGACTTAATTAAGTTTTTGGTCTTAGAGTTTTAAACAGTTTCAAACACTATCTATGAATGTACTGTGATCTGGTCATATCTGGTATTACGTTCTGATATGAGGTGCCCCCCACCAAAAGCTCCTGCTTAAGACAATTATTAGATCATGAGTTGTGACCTGATCAGTGGGTTCATCCACTGATATGGATTAACTAGGTGGTAACTCTAGGCAGGTAGGGTACGACTGAAGGACATAGGTCACTGAGGGAGTCCCTTTGGAGTTTATATTTTGTCCCAGGTGAGCAGAGCTTGTGTGCTTTCTATCTATCTATCTATCTATCTATCTATCTATCATCTATCTATCCATCTATCTATCTCTGCTTCCTGATTGCCATGTCCTGAGCTGCTTTTCTCCACCATACACTTCCACCATGATGGTCTGCCTCCCCTCAGACCCAGAGCAATGGAGCTGACCATCTATGGATTTAGAGTACTGAAACCATGAGCCCCAAATAAACTTTTCCTCCTCTAAAACTGTTCTTGTTGGGTCTTTTGGTCACAGCAAGAAAAAGCTGACTAAAACCTGGGCACACCTTTACTTTCCTGGACTGAACTCCTGGGCATATGTACATACACACACACACACACACACACACACACGCACGCACATGCACACACTTGAATATTTTTTAGCCATTAAAAAATGGAATCCTGTCATTTGTGACAACATGGATGAGCCTGAAAGAAATTACCTTAAGTGAATTCAGGTACAGAAAAACAAACACCACAAGTTCTCACTTACATATGGAAGCTAAAAAAGTTGAGCTCATAGAAGTAGAGGTTGAACAGTAATTACTAAAGACTAGGAAGGGTAGGGTGATGAGGAGATGGAGAAATGATGGTTATCAGGCACAGGGGTTCAGTTGGATGCAAAGAATCACTTCCAATATTCTATAGCACAGTAGAGTAAATATGATTGACCATAAATACTTTCATAACTGGTAGAGAAGGTTTTGAATATTCCCAACACAAAAATACTTCGTTTTTAAGTAATTGATATACCAATTACCTTTATCTGAGCATTATATACTGTGTATGTGTATCACACTCTATCCCATAAATATGTACAATTATCACCTATCAGTTATAACTTTGAAATTATACTAAGAACAACAACAACAAAAAACCTTTAAACCGACCTTCTGTCTATCTGGTAGCCTTGCTACAAGTTGAAAACAAAACTGGCCCCTATTCCTGCACTTCTGGGCTTTCATTCATCTCTAGATTTTACATGAACCTCATTTCTTATTTAGAATTCCTTATATTCTTTAGAACTACCACTCCAATATTTTTCCAACTTCTAACATTCCATCTTTCTAAAAAGACTTCTCCAAATTCACCTCATTTGGTCCTAATCATTCTTCTATTCAGCAACCCCCAGAACTCTCCAATGTGTTACCCCTCCAGATACATCAATTACCTGTCTTTCACTAAGATGCCTGTTTACAGCTCCAAGTTGGCTGCAAATTTTTTTTGATGTGCCTTCCAGCCCTTCTGTAGTAATAATGCTAATTCTTATGAGCCAGCATGGATGGCTTATAATGCTCCAGACACAATGTTAAGTAACTTACTGGCAGAATATTTAGAACACTGCTTGGCACATAGTAAGTGAATACAGGTTTGCTATTATTATTATTGATAACTCTATGAACTTAGTATCATTATTATCATCTCCATTTCATGGATAAGGAATTTGTGAGGTACAGAGAGTTGAATAACTCACCCAGGGTCAAAGACCTCAATAAGGGGTAGAGACACAACTTGATAGTCTGTTTAACAGCAATACCTATCTGTGTTCTTAACCTTTACAAAAATAATTTGCTAACCACACACGTACACTAATCAAGCATTTTTGCAACAATTTTCCCTCTGATTTCAGAGCAGTGTAAGTTGTACTTACAGCAAGTTTTACTTTGGTATTCACTGTGCTTTTAAGCTTCAGCTGCCTTACAGATACAAGGAAAAAGTCACAAGTGTTTGTTTCTCTCTGGAGATTTTCATTTCGAAATTTAGAGGCCACTGAAATATGTGTCCTTAGGGAGAACAATTTTTTAAAACACTTTTAAGTTGCTAAGGAACTGAGTTTTTGGTTTTTGTTTTTAACTCTTGATGTGCTGCTTCAGTCGGCCTCTTTGATTATATTTCCTCTAGTATTTCTCAGTCACTTACAGGTCATATTTACTCTGGTTGAAACAGCTAGACCATGTCAAGGGCTGAACAATATTAAAACTTCATGAGTATATTATAATATAAATTATCAATAAAATAATATTAAAGAGTCAATCTTGAGCATGTAAATACATCTTAAAGTTTTTGGAGTACATTCTCATTTGTCACTCAAATTGCTCTACAATGTGAGAGCTTCTCTCCTAGTCTATAGAGAAGGAGAAGTGCCCACTTGTGCCTCTCCCCAGGGTTCTTAAGCGGTCCTTGGCTGGCCTGCCACATCCCTTCCTCTTCTCTCCCTCCCTTCCTCTCATGGGCCACCCTGCCCGTTTGTTTTGTTTTTTCCCTTTGCTTAGAGAGAAGCAAGGATCACTAGACCGAGTCCTGGGGCCCTCTGAAAGGCTCCAGGGGTCTCTGGGGAGTAGTCAGATGACAAACTCTCAACCCAACCAGAACGGGTGCCAGAACCCTTCCCACCAGGCAGGAACCTAGATCCCATCCCCGGACGCTGCCAAACCCAGGGCTCCGCCCACCCCTCCCGCCACGACCAGGCACAATTGCCTCCCACCGGACAAGGGTGAACGAATGAGCTTGAAGACGACTCCAGATGCTAGAGGCGCGTCTCGGAAAACGTGTCATTTAGAAGAGAGTCTGTTTCCTACAGGGACTGCAGTTGGCAGCTGTAGCCACAGTCGGTTGCGAGAAAGCTCCCCACCTGGGGAAGCCAGGCGGCTCACGTGTGCGCTCGGCAGGGAGGACGCGGCGGCCGCGGGACTCGAACTGCTTGTCCAGAGGCGCCCTGGGGTCTGTCTGCGGCCTGGCCTGCTGGCCCAAATTAAAGTGGGAGGAAGCTGGCGTGCACAGCTGTCTTCGGTCCGGCTAAGGCCTCCTCTCCCTGCCTTCTCCCCTCTCTCCCGCCTCCCGCCCCAGAAATGATCTCAAGCGTTGCCAGTTTGATTCCAGAGCCCCACTCGGGTGGGTTCTTTTGTTTCTTTGTTTTAATGACAGTTCCCAGCCCTTCGGCATGTCATGCGCAATTAATTCCCTGGCTCTCTTGAAGGCAGCTGGGGTGAAATTTTTTCTGCATCATCCTTTTGGGGATAATTGTTTGTGATGTGACGTCAGCGGATTGCTTTTTCTCTCTTGAATGGAGGTGAGAGCGAGAGAGGGAAAGCGACTGAGAGAATGAGAGAGAGAGAGAGAGAGAGAGAGAGAGAGAGAGAGAGAGAGAGAGAGAGAGAGACTGACTCACAGATGTGCGCAGAGGCCACGGATACTGACATTTGGAATTCCTTCAGGGCAAAACGAGGTTGGAATGGGAGCGTTAAAAGCGTGTTGCCAAGACTTCGGGCTGCACGGAATTATTAGGAAGTTTTTCTTAAAAAAAAAAAAAAAAATCCCCGCCACAGCGAGCCACTTAGGTGCTCCTTTCATGCTGGAGTCCGCTGTTAAGGTGGCAGCGCCTGATAATTAATCTCGGCCACCCAGACGCTGTAATAGGCTTAAGAAGAAGACGCGGAGGGGCGGGGGAAGTGCGTCACCAGGTGGGGAAGGGGCTCTGTATTTGGTGACGAACGGGAGGCGCAGGGTGGAGGGGAATAGGGAAGGGAAATAGGTTCCGTGTGCTCTCCGGGGGTATTGTGTCAGGAGATGCAGGCTGGCTACCATGTGACGCGGTCCAGAGCTGAAGGGATTGGCCGAGGCAGCGCAGGCGGTGCAGCTCGGCCGGCTTGCTGTTCCTCTGCCTTTCTCTCTCAGCATCTTCCTGGGAGCCTGTAGGTGAAGCAGCACCAGCAGCATCCATGGCCTGTCTTTCGGGTTAACACTTGTCTCCTTTGGCTTCGACAGCTGACACAGCAGACCTCAGTAGCGGCGTTGTGAGGACTTAGCTGGGACCTGGAAGCGTATCCTCCTGTTTTTTCAGACTCCTTGGAAATTAAGGAATGCAATTCTGCCACCATGATGGAAGGTAGGATGCTTTCTGCTAAGGTTGGCTGGCTTCGGGCAAGCTTTGGGCAAAACAGCATGGAAGAATGAGTGCAGCCGGTATTGGTGGCCATTCTAGAACCTGGTTGCCAGGGTTTGCAAGCGTAAATGCTGCAGTTTGCTTGCAGTGGACCAGGGCTTGGACTAATGGAATCAAACCACAGGGCTTCTGTCTAGCTGAGAACCTACAGAGAGCTCCCAGCTCCTTTGAGAGAGAAAAACCTATAAAGTATTTGCAGGAAGCTGAGCTAGAGCTAGGAAAGAGCTTGCAGAGCAAATAAGTTGGGAGAGAAGATAAGGTTTTCTTTGCTAGGTTCCTGGAACTACACTGATTAAACATTTACAATGGAAACTTGTTTTCTGAAATTGACAGTAGACAGGAGAGGTCATTTACAGAGTTATCCATACTGTCATTGTCAGAGAACTGTATAAATTTTTTAAAAATACTTGTAAGATATGTTTATCTCTGCAATTTACATCATATAATCAGAGTGATGGTTACAGGAAATTTGGTCCATAAACTGCAGTTTTATGTTTAGGTCATTGCAAAGAATGAACAATATAAGGAAAATATCTGGGCCTCTTGGCTCCTGAATCAGGATCTTATCAGGTTAAAAAAATTGTGCTTCCTAAAAGCTTTCTCCATGCAATGGTTCTTAGCCAAGCATCAAATGATTACTTGCTGATTATCTTTTTTCATTCAATATTAAGTGTAAGAAGGAACTTTCCCTGGGGAGATGCTATTTAAACTATATATGATTGTACTAAATTACCCTTCCCAGGATGAGATAGTGACAGCCAAGATTGCCTCAAAAAAGCTGCAAGCAGATCAGGAAAGAAGCCGTCAGCTCTATGCTGGCTTTGATTTTCTGTTTTCACACTACAGGATGGTGCAAAACTCCTGGCCTTTCCTAAGATGACAGGCAGAAATTTGTCCCCAGCCTGGATTTTATAATGCAGAATTGAGTGCATAATGGGTCTCAAATCAGCCATGAAAATGGCAGAGAGGCCACCTCTTAAGCCAAAGTCTGCCCTTCCAATTTTAAACGTTCCTTAGAAATTTACCAAAATGGAATTAAGGGGATAATGATTTCAAAAAAACAGCAGTGTACTTATTTGGCAGAAATGAATTCTTTTTGCTCTTGCTGTCATCATGTCAAACGTTGTTAGTGTGATTTGGGGGAGTGAAGAATTCTAGAGTCAAAATCCACAGATTTTGGAAAATAGCCTTAAAAGAGAGACTGGGTCCTGTTTTGTTATGGAACCTGCTCTCGTTTGCAAAGGGATCTCAAGCTAGTTTTTAAATGCAGACAGGCCTAAATAAATCGAGATTGCTAACACTCTAAGATTAAGCCATCTTTCATTAATTCAAAATGAATTTGATCTTTGAATAACAAGGCAAGGCAAAGAGTATCACTTATGTACTTTTCAATTAAAAGTCCATGTGAATTATAGTCTTAAAAAAGAAAAATCCTCTCTATGGAAGCACTGTATTTCTCCAGCTAAATTTCATGTAGCTTTTCTTAAAAATGCATCTGCACACATTGTGATTAGATTCCAATCATATATAGGGAATTGGAAGGTCTTGCATTTTACTTCTTACCTTGCAATCCACAGAGCTAGTGTCTTCTCTGAAGGTAGTAACGTTTATTGATGCTCATTAATGATCCTCCCTGGTAATATGGTCTATTGTGCCATCCAGAATGTCAGTTCAAAGCCCTCTGATAAGCTTATCTGAGCTGCCTAAACTGAAATGAGAACTGTAACAAAGACTTGGGTTGGAGCTGAATTAGCACTATCACTGGGTTTGCCAAATTTATCTAATGAAGGATATTATCTTAGCTCTGGTAGGAATTAGAGGTGACACTGGATGCAGTTGCCTTTTATCAGACCCTTGCATGAGAAATTGGACAGGTATTATCACTAGTTTAAAAATTTAAGTGAAACAAATAATTTCTCTACCCATAGTCGCTATTTAAATGCTTTTCAGACCTTGGTATTTTAATGGTTCAGTGACCTTGGAAAAGCAGGTAGGAACCTTAACCAGAAATCAATCTGCATGTCAGTGGCCTTCCAACTTAGTTGCCAATCTTTTTGGCAATATCGGTTTGTGTTTCTGATACTGTGTCCCAGAATTTCACCTCTTCAGGTAAGAATTGCTCTTACCTGAAGATGTAACATAACAGTTATTTTCACTTAACTCACCTGAAAAAAATACTGGGCTGTTATATCTATCATAGTAACCTTGGAAAGACAAGGAACCCCCTCAAAGGCACCCTGAAATGTTGTCCTAGCTGATGTATCAGTGAACTCTGAGAATGTGCCACCGAACATCTAGATAGTTAAAACAGTGTCTGATGTCAACTTGTACATGTGTCCCTCCCACACACACTGTCACTCACACGTGAACATACAATCAGCCACATGAACATCTTTCTATGGAGGGAGAGAATGAAGTCTGCAATTATATGTGTTCATTCTATATTGCTGAAGTGTTTTAATCTGCTGCTCAGGAAAAAGGAAGGCCAGGGCAACTTCTCTACTTTGTGTAAAACAAGAGTAAACAAAAATGCAGTGGAATGGCTCATGGTTCAATTTTGTGTGCTTGTTTTTGTGGGACAGGATATAGGCTCCATTGATTCAACAGCCTATTGGGAATCCTGGTCATAGATGAGGAATATAACTACCTCCCCAGTGATTCTAAGGTCATGAAAGACAGCTTCGTAATTCTTCAGGGACCTTAAGCAGGCCACCAGTGGTCCATGGGTCCATGGTTCTATATCAACTATGTTTATTAAAAATATGCATATTTTTAAAATACTTTGATTTGTTGCTTCCTACATTCTTCCTTTTTTGGCAGTGGTTGGTATTGATTTGTTATTTTTCTGAAGAAAGTCCAAAGATGTGGATCATATGTGGTATAAATGTGAAGGGAAAGATAAGCAATAAAGGGAATTATTTGCTTAAGAGTGTGTGCATTGGCTACACGTACAATGCAGTCTATTTGGTTAGGGCAACTATGCAAGGACTCTTTTTCATATATTATTATTAAAGTTTGAAAATGGAATTTTTAAAGCTATGCCTCCAAAGATAGTGAAGCCAAGTCAGTGTTTCTTAGAATATCTTTTTATTCATGAGACTGCCTGGAAAGAACTTTCCTTGTCCATGCAGAAGTGACTAAAAGTGCTTTGTGTTTTTAATTGTATATTCAGCATTTAGGTGCTGAATCAGAAAAATAAGTTTCTGGGTGCTGATGGTTTCATACTATATAATAATGTTAAAAATAGTTTAAGGGCTTAATTGAAATTCAGGGTGATTTAATACATTTTATTATTTTACTACTGAAAATAAATGTACTTATATAGCAGTACTTTTGAAGTAATTTTTCTAAATCTCAAAAATAAAAGAAAATACATGGATTCAGAGAAATGGTGGAATGAAATTTAAATGTAAATCCATTTAACAGCAAGACTCATAATTTTGGTCTGCTACAAAATTTTTCTTTTAATTTTGTAGGGTGGGCATGGTAGCCAAAATGAAAAAAGAGGCTTTTGTTTCTTAAGTTGCATATTCCATTTTTCTCTATTTTAAACATGAGGATTCATGGAACCACGTCTTTTGGTTCCTTTTGAATGCCTTTTCTGTCCAAAATCATCATTTAGATATTTGGACACTGTTTGAAATTAACTGAAATTCTGTTATTGCAGTAAGCCTTATAAACAATAAAGCCTTTTTTTCCTATATAGAAATGGAGTTTTATAATATTTAGAAAATTATTTGATGTGATCAAAAAGGAAAAAAGCAACTGAAGCTGGAGCTATTCATTTTACAGTTAACTAAGAAGTTTTAAAGAGAATGCTTCTAATTAGCCCTGCCAATTCCCTCCCCTTAAGTGGTGAAGCTACTTTAGAAAATCTAAGCATGTGTATGAGATTCTAATATTTATCCCATCATTTATGTAATTTTCTCCTTCCTCAGTTCTGTGTTTTTTGAGACTCTTTGGATGTATAAGTGCCCATCCAATTCCAGGGCCAACTTTAAACCTCTAAAAAGAATTCATGGTCTTGAAAAAACAACACTTATATAAACCAAGCTAGATGATTCTGGACAATACTTTCTGTATTGGAGTTGACATATGTGCTACCTGTGTTTCAAATAAACAAGTTGCAGAAGGTCACCAACTCACAATTTTTATAGTCCTAAAAGTTTGTGAGTTAGTTACTTGGGACATATTTTGTCAAAGTAATAATGACATAAATGATACTATCACACTAGTCCACCGAAGGCTATTAACCCAACATCTAGCTGAAATACTAAATATCATCAATGAGGTGTATAAATAACAGTACAGTTACCATGGGAACTAGCCAGAAGGGAAAGATGGCATTGAATATGTTTCTAATTTCAAATATTGCTTTTTGATATTGCTATTAGTCTTCTAGCCTGGTTTATTTAATTATTAACAAAGAAGTTTTAATTAGAGGACAATGAGGAGCTGGCAAGAATATTTAAAGGTACTGTTAGATATTTTCAGAAGTTTTTAAAGACTCATAATGGAATTTTCAATTTTACTTTCATTCTTGTGGCTTATTTTTTATTCAGTTTTATCATATGGACTATTATTAAACTGTGAGTAAGGTTATTACATAAACTCAAAAGACAGAGAAAGAAAATTTACTGAGATGACTGTAAAGAAGGCAAAGGGAGAAAAGGATAACAGATTATAATGAATTTGGATTTGTGTGTCTGAAAAAGTTCCTGAGAAGAAATGAACAAATAAGAAGGAGAAGGAGGCTGTAGATACAAGGGGATGGGAAACATGAAAAGGGCAGGATCTCTGAGGAGAAAGCGGGGTATGGGCAGAGGTGCTGGGTCTAACCAACTTGTGTGCTGACTACCATATATATCTATGGGCACCGAATGGCTTGCTTACAAGTGAGAGAAGTACAAGAGAGGTACTGTAGGGGTCTCCATTTTTTGGAGATACTTGATTGGATCTATTTATAAGTTCTCCATTTTTGGAATCTACATGTCAGTTAACTGCATCTACAGGATATTAGAAAAAGATATTCAGCATCTAAATTTCAATACCTTATATCATGTCACTATCTTATTTTAAAACTTCATTATCTTCCCATTTCTTTTAAAATCCATAGCCTACAAGAGCCTTCTTTCTTCTTCAAGTTCATCTAATCTTTCATTGGGAGCCACAACTGCATTTCTCCTAGTGTTTAGAATCAACTTTTTCCTGCCTCCTCTTTCTCCAGCTTACTTCCCTATCAATTTTGTCATCCTAAGCTCCCAAACATATGCCCTGGGCCACTGAATCCTCAGAGCTATATTTACGACTTGTTGTTTAACCTTGAGTTACCTGAATGTCTCACTTAAAGGCAAGCTCTGTGAGGGCAAGAATCTGGTCCACCATGCTTACCCCTGTACCTGCAGCCCCCAGTGGACAACTAGAACATTTGTTGATTGAATGAGTAAACAGAGTTAGGTATAAAAGACTTTGATGATTTATTACACTTTTTAGGTATGATTTTGGACCTTAGGGTGAATACAGAAAAGTTATGTTCCAATTTATATTCTCACTGGAGAAACAAAACTTATAAACATGACACAGTTTAGAAAATGAGATGATGCATTATAAAGTGTTAAATTGTGAGATGGAGATAATACACTTTGGAGAAGCAAGAGAAAGAGTTCATTTGAAAATACATAGTTGAGCTTTAATTATTTTGGTGATTATCTCTAAGGAAATGATTTCAGAATGGAAAGAGACACATCGTGGCCCAGCTCTTCGAAGAAATTTTGAGTCCATTTTTTCAGTATCCTAGATGTTTTTTTCTCTTGTTCCCTCTTTTTGCCTTCTTAACATTTTTGCCTTTCTTTGCTCCGTTTTTTCCCATTCATCCATTCCACCTTTCTCTTCCTGGTTTTTTTTTTTTTTTTTTTCTCTGCTTTATGACTAACCCGGAAAATGGTGTCTTCTAAAGTCAGAAGGCTTGACCTAGAATCAAAGGAAGTATTTTTAAATATATAAATGAATACAGATAGGTGTAATTCTGTACAATGTGCTCTTGTGTGCAACAGCAACGTTGCAAGGATGTGTGGTTTTTCAGATGCCAAGTTATCTGATTGGAGTATTTGCTAATCTTAGGATCTCAAGGTGTATGCAGGATCTCATAGTGTAGTTTGGGCTTTTGGGAGAAACCGCATGGACCCAGAAGTCAGACTTGGGCTTGAGTCTGATCATTGTGACTGCTTGGATGTGTGCCTTGAGAAAGTTACTTTACATTCCAGGGCTACTTTCCTGCAAACAAAATGAGACTTTTTTTGATCTGCCATACCTCTAGAACTTCCAGCTCCAAGAGTCTCTGGCATTCGCTGATTGATTTGGATTCTCCACATTGATTCCCTTCAAAGACTGAATTCTAAAGATTGACTCTGCTTCCTCCCACCTCATAAATACACTTGTATCTGGTGCACAAATAATTTAAATGCAATGCTGTATTCTTCTTGTTGGTTTAATCTTCATCCATTATTGTTTTGCATGTATGCCAAGAGTTGGTTTTGCATTTTTGCTATATTAGAAGAAAAGTATATTTATGCAACTCTCCTCTATAGCACTCTTCCTTTATTCCTCAAAAATTGCATACCAAATGTTTCAGGCACTGTTCTAGGTGCTGTGAGTTCAACAGTGAACAAAGTAGATAAAAATTTCTGCCGATATTGAGTTTCCTGTCTGGTGCAAGAGAGAGATGATTTAAAAACACAAAATACATAGTACATTAGATGGGGGTGCATACTTTTGAAAAGAATAGAATGGATTGGATGTGTTTGCTGTTGTAAATAGAGTGAAGATGGGAGACCTTAAGGAGGAGACATTTGGGTAGACTTGAGGGACAGGAGGAAGGCAGTGGCTGTATGATTATAAAGATGAAGAGTTCAAGAAGCAAGGGAAATGGCAATTGTAAAGGATCAGAATGGCAATGAGCTGGGCACATGGGCAAAATAGCAAGGAGGCTAATATGTCTGGATCAGAGAATGGGGAAGTGATCAGGAAAAGAACACAGAAAGGCAATATACAAATAGGCACCCAGAGGTCCTTTTCAATGGTCAGAAAGCAAGTTTCCTATGCAGAAGTCTATGAAAATCAGCCTTTGTGATTCATGCACTTAATGACAGTTGGGCATTCAGAAGATTGCAGTTTTCACATTGATTCTATAAATGTCTAATGATGACATCTCTTGAACTTATTCTTCCCACATATTTCAGTAAATGGATGAATGTCATGTCATTGCCTTAGCTCATTCTTTTAAGCTCAAAGTTAGAGCTGAAACCTCAGCTGGACCTCTGAGCTTGAACATCTCCATAGAAAAGATGTTACCTCCACAATAAGGGTTATTTCAGAATCAGAAAGGTGTGTTATCTCACAAGTTTTAGGCCATACTCCAAAGATATTCATTTTTACTTTTGGTTCATATCCACTTCTATTATGCACCCACTATTGCTTTAGGATTCTTAAAAAGGTTAAGCAGTTATTGTTGTGATTTGGATCCTTAATATCCCCCCCAAAAAATCTCATGTTTTAGTACAGGCAATGTTCAGAGGTGAAATGATTAAATTATGAGAGCCATAACCTCGTGGGTGAATTAATCCATTTGATGGATTAATAATCTTAATGAACTACTGAGTGGTAACTATAGGCAGGTGGGACATGAACGGCCTCGTAGGTCCCTGGGGGAATGTTCTTGGGAACTAATTTTGTCCCTGGCTCCTTTCTCTCTCACTCACTGTCTCCCAGCTGCCATGAGCTGAAGAGCTTTTCTCCATTATGCCCTTCCACCATGATGTTCTGTTTCACCTTGGGCTCAGAGCAATGAAGTCAGCTGTTCATGGGCTGAACCTCTGAAACCATGGGCCCAAGATAAACTTTTCTCTCCTCTTAAGTTGTTCTTATCAGATATTTTTATCACAACAATGCAAAGCTAACTAACACAGTTATCCATCCTACATATCTTTAGCAAACAGCTTAAGAAGAAAAATATTGTACACACATTTTAAGATTATGTGACATTTGCACATACTTAAAAGTTTTAAAAAGTGCTTTTTCATTCAACAAGTACATTTGGAGCTTTTCCTTTATGTCAAGTACTATGCTAAGCACTTAAAATGAAGTGGGGGTCCACAAAAGAGGGGGCAATGTTCCCATCCTCAGGAACATCAAGTCTATCTATGATGTCACATACTTAGGTATATATTTTATTCTCACAATGTCTGTGTGGTGGAAAGAATAAGTACTGCTCTTCTTGTTTTAAATAGGTGGAACCTGGGGCCTAAACCTGAGGTTTAGTGACTTGCTCGAGGTGACCAACTGTAAAGTGGCAGAACAAGCATTTATTAGCCATCCTGACTCCTAGTTCAGTGCTCTTTTGTGTCATGATGTAACTGAAAAGTCCTGCTCATGGCTAAAATTGCCTGGCTGGGTTTCTGGCTGAGAAGCAAACAGCAGACTGCCTGGATTTGATACCGTGTTTTCTTTATAACTAAACAAGTTGATTTTATTATCGGGTCATGATCCTTCAGACTTGCTATCAACTTGAAGAAGACCACCTAACACAGAAGTGTCCTATTCCAAAGAGCTCCTTTCAGGGGCATTCATTGTTGCCAGGATTGTATGATGAGAAGGGTCACACTGTGATGTCACTAACCCAGTGGACTCTAAACTTTCACAGCTTCCATCTGACAGACCTTTTATTGAAAAGCCTGGCTCCCACTATGAACAAAAGTCCTTTTTCTCCTCAGAAGAGCTCATGTTCACTGGCATTCTGTGAAAGCCTTGCCATTATCATGAACACATGATATGTGTGCCATCATTTGAAGGGTAACCAAACTGGCCAACCTCATTTTACAGTTGAGGAAACCAAGGCCAAATGAAAGAACTTACCCAAGTATTTTTATTCTCTTCATAAGAGAGCAAGTCAAAGTTTATTTTAGTAATGATTCCAAAAATGTGAACAGACAAAGACTTGGAACCCATGGTGTCTTTCACGTTCAAAGGTGCTGAGGATAGTTGGGTGACTGCCAAAATACACACAAATGAATGTGTCCCCAGGGTCATCGTTCTACTGAGTGAACACACAATGTGACCATTTATAGCTCTCTCGTCTGCTTTCATAGCTCATGCATCTGCTGTTGGTGAGTCAGTACAGTATAGGGGGAAGGCCCAAGAGGGGCTGTGTCTCCTTACTAGTGGTGTGACCTTGAATGAGATCTGGAACTGCTTTGACCTCATCCTCCCCATTTGTAAGAGTTCTTTACCTCATCAAGTTGTTGTGAAAATCAAATAAAATTATAAAGATGAAAACATCTGAAAGAGTGTAGTGCAAATACCAGTTACTTTCGCATATGGTTATCTCTTAGCTCGATTGTTGATTCCCTAGCATTTAGAGGCTAGACGTTACTGCTGGCTAAATTGTTTTTTGGGTAGATTATTCCTGCAACTATTCTGCAGGTAGACCTTGTGGATTTTTCCCTTCTCTTCACCATGCTGTTAATCTAGTATATTCTAGCATCTTTTATTCTCAATGGCCTTGTGATGAGCTGCTCCTTTTTTGACTATGGATGACATCATTAGTCAATCACAGCTATATTTCTCTCTGGTTTCAGCATCTATCTCCACATCATATTCCAAACCACCTCTGTGGTTGATTGGAGTTAGCACATGAGATGACATCACTTTGCTTTTCCTACCGTGGGCAGTTTCCTCAATTTAAAATACAGTGAGCAGGACCAGAGTATTGGTGGTCTAGCTGTGCACCCACCATTACAGATGCCCTTAATGAATCACTGAAAATGACAAGTGAAAAATGGCTCACAGCACCAGCTGTAGCAGCAATGGTGGGAAGTGGTCTTTAAGCCCTACAGCAGGTAAAATCCTGCTCCTATGCTGCTGACTTTAACCATGGACTGCTCTGAGGCTTCTTGTGTTCCTCATTTGAAGACTGTGCCTACCAGATAGCCAACCAGAGTTGGCATTTGGATTCATTCCTGGTTCCTGCCTACTTCCTGTCCCACATCAGGGAGTCCTCGGGAGGTGTAGACACCCTTCCTGACTAGTTCTTGACTCTGTCCTTTCCTTTTCTTCCCCTGCTCACAAGCCAGTCAGGCTTTGCTCTTTCCCCCTTCCAATTTGTCCTCCTCTCAACCATCACAGATCAATTTCCTCACCTGCCTTTGATTGTCTCCTGTGCTTTTAAGAAGTCCAAATTCGCGTCCCCCACAAGGCTGTCACATTGCTGCCTGTTGCTCTCATCTCCCACTGGCCCAGCCAGACAGAGCTCTTTGCCATTCTTTCTCTTCTCTGTGCAGTAGCAGTCAGTTCTGACCATTCAAGGTCAAACCAAAATACCCTCTTCAACAAAGCCTCTCCACATCCAGCAGGTTGAGTGAGATGCTCCCTTCCCTGTGCTCATGTAGTCCTCAGTTCTTGACTCCCATGGAGGCCATGGAGCAGAAGACTAGAGAGTATTGGCTTTGGAGTTAAGATTGACCTAGGTTAAACTCCATGTGGGTGACCTTGGAAAGCTAGGAAAAACATTTCCTTATTAGGAAAATGGGAACAATGATAAGTCTTCTTATGGGTAATTTAACATGTAAGTTGCAAGAATTAAATCAGAAAGTGCACTTGTAGGACTCAGAGTTCCCGAGAGGCAGGACTGAACCAATAGGAGATATACCTATGTGAGAGAGAGAGACAGACAGACAGAAACAGAAACAGATTTTTCAGGAATTGGATCACATAATTGTGGGATCTGGTATGACAAATCCAAAATCTGTAGGTTAGGCTGGCAGGCGGGCAACTTGGACAGGGGTTAATGCTGCAGTCTTGAGGTTAAGTATTAAGCTCCCAAAAAATCTTAGCTGCAATTTTCTGTTAGGCACATCACTTTCTTTTGCTTGCACTGTTGGTTCCTTATGGAAGGATCAAGGATTCTACCAGGGCAGGGACCAGATCTTATTTGATATTTCCAGTGTGTGACATGTATAAATGCTCAATAAATATCCAGTGACTGCATAAATCCTGTTTAGGAATCACAGGTTTTTGGAGAGATAATCAAGCCATCTAGCATATGGTTATTATGAGAATTGAGTAAATTAATATATGCAAAACTTTTAGAGGAGTATTTGGTCCATAGCAAAGGCTTATTAAATGTTACTCTGATGGGCCACAAAAAGCTCCAGTGTGGCTCCTGAATGCCTGGCAGCATCCTGGACTGTGCTCTCTCTGCTCTCCCCCAAACACCCATCTGCCGTGTAGGATCCCTCTGGCTGAGAGCCACTCTCTGGCCCAGCAGCACGTGGTTTCTCACACATTTGCCTGACTTTTAATTGTTTTCTTCTGATTTTGAGAGGCCAGGTTTCATCACAGAACTTTTAAAAACAGGAAGATTCAAAGAAAATATTAAAATCACCAGTAATCTCACTGTTATGAAATAATCAACTACAGCTACAATTTGTTGAGTGTGGAACATGGACTCTGGAGACAGGAAGTTTGATCATATCAGTCAAATGGGTGAAATAGTACCTACCATACACAACTGTTGGAGAAATTAAGTGAGATAATGTATCATCTGCACTTAGCATACTACCTGGCATATTAAGTAAGCACTCAATAAATTACATATATATATATATGTCAAAAAGTTTACAATTACATAAACACAGGCACACATATGCACATATACACATGACTTTTACACTTTACACTGCATTGTACTCTCTATCCTAGGCAGTATCTATATTTGTTAAGAGGATGGGCTCTAGAAATGACTGCCCAGATTCAAATCCTGATCTTTACCAACTGAATGAACTGATTCAAGTTATTTAACCTCTCTGTGCCTCAGTTTCTTCTTCGGTACAAGACACTCTCTACCTGTCAAGGTTAATATGAGGATTAAATTAATTTAATATGTAATGCATATCATTATTATTTTATCACAGTATATTGTATATCCCATATATAACACACAAAGAAGAGTACTTGGTACAGAGTAAATTCTTAGTCAAGAAACATTAACTGTCACTGTCACTATCATGAAATCATCTCCAAAAGTGTTATTTGTACTGGCTTCATAGTAGTTCATTGCATGATAATTTATTTATTCCTCTCCTGTGGTCAGAGGTTGAGACTGTATCTGGAGCTGAGTTTGGGTACTGAGCTGAAATTGCTCAGATTAGTGAGTCACATGGTTGCTATGCATTCTTGGCTCTTGTTTAATGAGCCACCTTAGTGAAGGGTGAGAGTTCTCCATTGGGTTCTAGCCTTGGCTTTGTCCCAGTCAGCTGGATGACTTTGAGCAAGCCATTTAACATTGGAGAGAGAAAGTAGGTAGTAGAAAGACAAATTGATTTTAATTAAAAAAAATCCTAGTATCTCCTGGCACCCTTGTTTATTAGTTTTAAGATGAGGCTAAGAATGTGCTAGGTGAGTAGGAGTCATTTTGACATTCTTTCTGCAAGCTGGCTGTGCCTCTAGGGAGGTCACCTCTTCTTTATCTTCTCATCTGTGGAATGGCAAATGAGCATTTCTGATTTTCTCACTTGGTAGTAAATATCCAAGCACAAAATATATGGGAAAGTATTTTGAAACCTGTAATTTTAAATATAAATACAATGTAGAATTAGAGCCATTAGTATCTTTAATATCTTGGAAACTCTTTTCAACTGAGGGGTAGGTTAAATAATTTTGAAGGTCGTGACTAGTGTTAGGAATCTGTGATGAAGCCCTGCCACCATCATCCCCTGTCCTTCCATCTTTGATGCTCACAGATTATTTGCTAATATCTAGAGACCAGGAGATGAGTACCTTCCAAAAAATATTCCTTATTTCAATGAGGAAGGCTACATGCAATATTGTTTAAAATATTGTTATTGATAATGGATATATAGTGAGACAGTTTAAAAACCAATTTAAAGTGTGTTCAACTGAAATCTGTCTCAGCCTAGTTACAAAACCAAATACAGTCCTGGATATAGTTTCAGATTATAGACGGAGAGGATTCACTCTAATCCTCTCACTGTAAATGCCAGATCAAATTATGTAATCTGGATTTCTTCGGAGTTTTCTGCTATCTTCTGATTCATGGCAACACAATTTCCAGGGGTATGTTGAAGGAGAGAGCCTGGCACACTCTTGATTAAATTTTGGAGTAGGCACAGGAAGTGCTGTAGTGACCCTGGAATGCTGTGTGCTAGCCACAGGTCTGGGCGGGAGATAGATGCGACACACTTAGATCCTTGTTCTCATGGAACTTGCCTTCTAGCAAATGAGGAGATAAGATTAAATGACTAAAAAATGTTAACTTCAGATGGTGGCACAATCAAGGGAAGAAGCACAGGAAGATTGAGGAACAGAACATTTTCAATGAGAAGAAAAGAGACAAGGGACCTGGGACTTGGAAAGCTGCTCAAGGATTAAGCATTAAAAAAAAAAAAAAAAAAGGCAAGTGGCGACCACCAGAGATCAATAAGGAGGGGAAGAGACAAGAGAGAAGAACAAGATTCAGGTCAGGCAGGGCTTTGTGAACAATGGAGATGATCTGGAATTTATTCTGAGGTAATGGAAAGCCACTGGAGGAGTTTAAGGAGAAGGTCATGA
This sequence comes from Glaucomys volans, assembly GCA_020662805.1. NCBI lineage: Eukaryota > Metazoa > Chordata > Mammalia > Rodentia > Sciuridae > Glaucomys > Glaucomys volans. The sequence goes on along the minus strand of JAJEJO010052791.1, from coordinate 62,854 downwards.
GCTCGTTTGCATCTTTAAACAATTACTTTGCGTTTTGGATGGACGTCAGCAACTACAGATGGCATTCTGGCTTATTTTTTTTTTTTTTTTTACTGGAGGGTTGTTTCGAATCAGTGTTTGGTAATAAGTACTATGATTTTATTGAAATGTATGCTCACTTTCGGGAAAGCTAATAGAGATTGGAAGCCATTGCAGTGCCCCTCTCCAATGCCACCCATTGGCACCATGGCTGATGAGGTCTGAGAGATCAAAGACTTAGTTCAGCCAGGGAATACTTTCTTTTTTTTTTTTCTAATCCAAATGGTTCTGGCATTAGGTTTTTTCAGAGGTGTGCTGACAGGTTAAAAAAAAAGTAATAAGACTTTATTAGTGATCCAAGTGTATCATGTACTTTATTTTCATGCACTTGCTTTTAAATGGCTTTGAAGTAGTTTGATTCTTTGATAGTCATTTTGATAATGAACCCGTTAGTTTATTAGGCTGACTTTCATCACTGGGGCTCTTCCTCTGTAGACCAGATCAGAAAGATAGAAGTGCATAAGTGATCTTGCCCATAACAGACACCACCCTCTCTGGTGTTCCATTTTCCTCCACAAATGTTTCCATTAAAACCTCTTGTGTCCTCTCGGAATTTTATCAACTGAGATCTCTACTGTCCACCCTAACCAGATTCACCTCTGCACTTCTCCAACACTACAGCCCCTCTCTTCCAGCCTATGCTGAAACTTCCTGTGCTCTAATGCATTTGTACCCCAGAGGAAAATACCTGAGGTTTTTCAGCAAAAAGGAGTTGTTCCTGTTGCAATCTTTTTTATACGAAGAACTCCAGTTTTCTTTTGCAATTCCTTATATGATATAGCAGCTAAGGAAACAAACTTGGAAGTCAATATACTTGGGTTTAGATTCTGACTCTGGGACTTAATGGCTGTGTGCCTGTGGGCAAGCCTGAGCTTCACGTTTGTTCTTTTCCTTCCCTCCCATCCTCTTCCTTCCTTCCTTCCCTCCTTTACTCCTTCATGTCTTTCTTGGCTGTTTAATCTGTCATAATTCACAGGATTGTCAGCAAGTATTTATTGAGGTTCCAAACCTTGTGCTAGGTACTAGGTATGAACATGGTGAGCAAATGTGAAATAGACCTTGTGGATCTTAGAGTTTTGTGACACAGACATTAAATTAATACAGATAACTCAATGATAACAAACGAGCAAAGTCCTATGAAGGAGGTAATGTATGACAGTCTCCAAGACTCGACCTGGTCCTGCAGGAGTGAGTACAAGTTGTTGCAAGAATTACATGTCACTCACTGCAGATGTCTAGCCAAATATATTCCCTCTTACCTTTCCCTTCAGTGGAGCATAGCTGCTGTTATTGTCATTTCCCTTGTCATTACTAATACTACTTGTACCCCGTGCCTCTTCATGTCCTGATTCAGTGAGGCTTCCTGAGACTTGTTACAAGGTGCTCCAAAATGTCTGTTTACTGTGTTCCTGGTTACTTGCCTAGATCTGGTCTGCACCTGTGCTTCCTGAATCCTGCCAGCTTACCTAGCTTCTGACCTGGTATCTAAGCAGATTCTGGACTAACTACTCTGGAAACTTGAAATATTTTGGTTTCCATCCAGACTTTAATTCTGTCTTGGAAGGCCCCTGATTTGATTGCTCTTTCTCCTAAATGAATGTTATCAAAATCCTGATATGACAATTGATGTGCTACTATGTTCCTCCAGAATAAAGCAGGAACCTTTCAGGTAACTTTCCAAAAAAAAAGGAGAGTACCCTTTCTCTACATAAGGCCTTTTGAAGAGCCCCTTGCTGGCCCCCACTCTGTACTGTTAGCACCTGTTCTGGCTGAGTTGCAGACCTGGGGGATATTACTTCTTCCCTTCATTTTTGAGAAAGACTTTCTTGTTCACCATGATCTAGCAACTAGTTATTTTGGTCAATTGTAGGGCAGGAAAAGTTAATTTGGGGACTCATAGTTTCAGAGGTCTCAATCTATAGACTGCAGACTCCATTCCTTAGGGCGTGAGGTGAGGCAGAACATCATGGTGGATAATGTGACAGAGGGAAGCAGTTCACAGGATGATCAGGAAGCAGATAGAGGGGTCTCAACTTGCCAGATAGAAATATATGCCCCAAAGCCACACCCCAATTCCCACCTCCTGCAGCCACACCCTACCACTTCAGTTATCACTCAGTTAATCCCGATCAGGGGATGAGTTCACTGATTGGGTTAAGACTCTTATAACCCAACCATTTCTCCTCTGAACTCTCTTGCATTGTCTCACACGTGAGCTTTTGGGGCACACCTCACATCCAAACCATAGCACTATGCCGTAAATCTAATCCTCCAGCTTCACTATTTCTCCATCCCAAAGCCTGTGAAACTGGTTTCTTTTTATTTTTTATATCATCTGCTCATATGGGCACCATACATCTATACATGGTGAACCTATGATTTCCCCATCAGATCAGTGAGAGAAATAGCTCCTGATGCCCCTTAGTTCAGAATCACTTATATTAAAGTTGCTCTAAGGGCTGGGGATTTAGCTCAGTCGGCAGAGTGCTTGCCTCGCAAGCATAAGGCCCTGGATTCAATCCCCAGCACCGCAAAAATAAATAAATAAATAAATAAATAAATAAATAAATAAATAAATAAAACGATGCTCTAAGACAAGTTCTTTTTTTTCCCCCATTCTCTAATTAGATATTACTAAAAGGTAGATTCCCTTCCATTTAGCCAAAAGATAGCTGCCCCCTAACAACCCTGGGTGTCTGGATATTGTATAATAAGAAAGACAGAAAATAACATTGTCACTGAAATGTTCCATAATTTCTCTTAACAAGCAGGTACAACGTAACCACTGCCTTCCCCCAGGAGAGAGAATATTCAGGTAGTGTTCATATTTACTAACATAAAAATAGTGACCATTTCTTGAGCTTTTGCCGTATACAAGAAACTTTTTAAATTGAAATTATTCATTTCATCTAACCTTCGCCATTCTACGAGGTATTCTATCCTGTAATAATTATCCCTCTTACAGAGATAAGAAATTGAGCCTCAGCTAATTTTGACTCACTACACAAATTTGTGACTCATCACACAAATGTAAATTTTAATAGATGTATTTGTTTTCTATAATGCTATGAAATGTCTATAATACCACAAATCAAAATTGCTGGCTAATAAGAAAAATGAGTCAATGGTGGTAGAAGTAAGAAAATTATTATCCAGGATGTCTGTGCTCTGATTGTATTTAATCAGATTGGTTTGCAGTTTCTCACATTGTGCCTTATAGTTTTCTTTGGCACTGTATTTTAAAGCAACTTTTAATAAACTATCTAGGATGTTCAAGATAAATTTGCAATGCCTTTTTCAGTATTTAGTGCAATTCTCCTAGGCTAGAATGGGAAATCTATTTCCCTCTCTTGCTTCAACAATTATTGGATACATCTTCCAGTTTCAGTTATAATAGAATTTTTGCAGCATTTCAGAGGAAATTCAATCATCAGCTGACTTTTGTTTAATATGAGAAATAAAGTCATTCTGACTGTGTGGTTTGCAAAGGGTTAGAGTTCCCAACTTCCTGTTAATAGCTTCATTGTAGTTAAGACTTAACACCACTTTTGTTTTTAATATTCCTAACAGATGCTCCGTTCTCTATAACTGTAATAAATTGCATATTTTAGAAATGTGTAAAATTATGCAGCTCCTCTCCAAGTTTATTTATAGATCTGAAATATAGCATGTATGATTTACTCTGCAGTAAATACAAATAAACCCTAGGTGTTGCCTTTTACCTCTGCTCTGCATTTGTTGTTCTCAATGCAAGTTCTTCAGTCAGAGCAGGAAAAAACAGCAGTCGAATTGGATACCATGTCTAAGGCACATGACCTCAAACTGTGCCAAAGTCAAAACCTCTGCAGATTCTCCCAGAGTGAAATTGTCTCACAGGAAGACAGGCCACAGCCACTCAAGTCTGGTAGTAATTAATATTTGCTATTAATTAATCTGTACAGTTTTTCAGTGTGCCAGACTCTGAGTGAGGGTCTGTGCACATGTGACTTGACTATCTCTCACATTAACCCTCTGAAGAATATTCTTAATCCCATTTGATAAATGAGGAAACTTGGGGGTCAAGGTCACATTCATAGCTAGAGAATGGCAGAATAGGATGGTACCACTGAGTCCCCGCTCATGTGACCACTGGGACCACCAGTGTTTTAGCACCAATCATCACAGAGGCTGCTGTGAGGTTCCTGTCTACTGTCATAAGCAAGGACTTCAGGTGGGAATGGTTCATCCTCTGAGCTCTTGAACTTGCCTGTTTTGCTGGCTGTGTATTTTAAAGAGCCTTTTGAGACTTCCGCGATTGCATTTAGCAAAATCATTTCCAGGACTGTGCTACCCTTCGTCCCTCCCTTTCTCTTCAGCCTTCTTCTGGACGCTGTGTGCTAATTTGCTCTGCTTCAATGCTCCCTCTTTTCTTTTCTCTTTCCTTTTCCTTCTCCCATTCCCTTACCTGGTCTGCATTGTGTTACCACTTCCTGTGTTTTGGTTCTGTGGTCTCTGCCCTAGATACTCCCTCATTTGTCAAGTTTAGGTCACAGCAGAACATCATAGAAGATGGAAGCCTGAGGAGCTAGGCCACCTGGCTTTCAAGCCTCAACCCTTCACTTACTAGTTGTGCCGTCCTGGCTAATTTGCTTCTCTTTCCTGTGCCACTGTTTCTGTTTTCACAGCTTTAAAATCAGCATTATGATACTACATCTATCTCAGAGTTTCGGTGACAAATAAATAAGTTAACCTATTTAAAATGCTTAGTTTTGTGCCTGGCACATAGTAATCACTCACCTAATCAATTTTTTTTCACTAATTTTTGTTTGCTTTTGCAAAATGATAGGTAATTTATATCAGAAAATCCCATCCTTAGGTTGAAGGGAGAAATGACTTCAACCATCACAAGGAAAATGCTTCCCCCATAAAGAAAACAAAACAAGTCCTCCCTTTAAGGTGCTTCCCATTTCTTCGTTTTCAAGTTCCCGTTGGCCAAAACAAAGCAAGTTGGCTGACAGCCACGGGGACCTCAGAGACCAATACATCAGCCAAGTTTTGCTTTTCTCTTAACTCTTGCAATTCCTGTGTCTCCAGCTCCCAGCCACCGGTATTCACAAAGCAGGAGGATGCTGAAGTGAGCTCCATGCTTAGGCTGAGGTTGAGCTGAGTCTTGCAGTCCTAGGAAGACAGGCAGAAAGTAAAGACAACAGCAGCTTTCTGCTCACCTGCCCGGTACCAGCCAGGCATCAGGGCACATATGGTAACTTCATCTGCAGGTGGAAAGGGAGGGAGCAAAGAATTCAAAATGACTCTTAGAGCCAGTTGCACCCAGAACTTTCCAAGAAGCATTCAACTTGATGCTCACAGACATTATAGATAGTATTATTTTTTTCCACTTAAACAATAGTTATCAAAATGTGGCTGAGAGAAGTTAAGTGACTTGACGAAGATCTACCTGATTCCACTCCCTGTGCTCTTAACCCCCTCATAGTCCTGCTCCTTCACTTTTCTGAACATCCTCCTTCTCATACTACCTCTCCTGGCCTCAGTTTCTTTATCTGTAAAGTCTTAGGTTTGTCACAGTGCTTTTGGAGTTTTTTTCCAGGTCTGCCATTCTGGTGCTCTGGGTCTGGCATCTGAGTTTAGAATTTCTGTGCCAGTGGTCAGTTTATAAGGGTCCATCTGGATGTGTACAGACAGGCTCATGTCCTCATGGCTACTTGGTTTATGCCACAGCTATCTGTGGCTCTGTCACTGAATCACATTACATCTTACATTATCGCACTTCCTGTACCAAGCAAGTATACTTTGTTCCATCATCACTGAGCAAATCCTCTAAGGAATCCAACAGAGCTCCAAGAATGCTCTTCTGGTAGTTGCTTAATGAGTGTTGCCTTGACCCAAAGTTAATGCAATTTCGGGAGAAAAGACATACCATCACGTCTAAATGAGGTTGAGGTCAAATGGAGAGGAGAACACCCACCCACCATTGAGCTCCTTTGAGCTAACTATCTGTTGCTTTGCTCTTCAAAAACCTCATGAGATTAGATACTTTCTCCACCCTTCAGAGCGAAGCCCCTGGCTTATACAGAGAATTCAAATCTGACTCTGCCCATACTTTTTCTGTGATACTCTGACCTTTCCCACACTGTGGTAGTAGAGTCTCAAGATTAGAATGATTATTCCACCCTTGCTACTAATTTTTAATGTGTTATTTCAAATAAAACACTTTTCATCTATACAATCAGTCTATAAAATTGATTATCTTTAGACTGACTAATCTTAGAGACTCGCTCTCTTGAGCCAAGTTAATGCCCTAATTATCTCAACTGATTAGAGGGACGGTGAATTCCATTTTCTTCTCCTTCTCCTTTGTCAGGTAAGTTCAGTCACTAAGTACTATCAGTTCTCTCTTTAAAATTCCTCTCTCTGTCACCCTCTATTTCTGTCACCATCACTGTAAATCTGGATTTTATGCCACTCCTAGAATCCTGAAATGGATTCCTCACTACCTGCACTCCCAGGCTGTACCTAGTTCCCCTGTGTGTGTGTGTGTGTGTGTGTGTGTGTGAGCATGTGTGCTAGCTCACTTCTTGCTCTTGTTTGAAACCTCAATTGTTCCTTCCCTATCATTAGTGGCATCAAATTCTCTGGGCTTCCGTAAACGGGAACCACCAAAATAAACTTTCTGTTCTCCCATGGCTACCATCTTTATCTTATCTCTGAACCTTTGCCAGGGTTGTTTTCTGCAGTTCTCCTCATCCAATTCTTCCAAATCCTTCAAGGCTCAGTCCAAGTACAGAAAAGAACCCTGTCCCTCTTGTTCCTCAAGAGGGATATATCCCAAGCACCAACACAATACCAGGCTCACAAGAAGTGCTTGGTAAATATTTGTTGAATTAATGAAGGACTCCTTTCCACAAAGGTTTCCCTGACTACTTCAGCCTGCATTCATGTTGGGAGTCTCTCAATCCCAGTGGCTCCAATTTAGAAGTTCTATGGTCTTTCAGTTTCAGAGAGCTGTTTTGTTTTTATCCACTTAAGGAAGACTAAAATCAATGAAACCAAAAGAAGGTTTTGAGTGGGATGAATCCTTGCCCTGGCCATTTTTCTTACAAATGGGAGAATGAAGCACTTCCTGTGCATCAGGCCCTGTTCTGAGTGCTTTGTCAATACTTGACTCATTGAACATAGCATTGTGAGGTAGGTGCTTTATTATCCCCATATTATTGATGTGAAAACTGAGATCCAGAGAGGTTAAGTAATTTCTTCAATATAAGAAAGTTATGACATGGTTTTACAAAGAATCAAACCCAGAGGTTCTGGCTGCTCAAGGTGGGATTCTCAGTACTGTGCCACCTCTCGGATCACAGCACAATACAGGAAAATATTGAGTGCCTCACCAAACGAACCCTAAGACTGGCAAACAAAGAGCTCTTAAATCAGCCTCTACAGTCAGTGGGGCCCAATACCATCTCATTTGGAATAAATGGCCCTTAGATTCAGCTCCTGTTTATTCACAATTCCCAGTTAGATGCTGTCCCCACTCTTTATGAAGGGATCTGCTCTTGTGTTTCACCCTGGATAACAACTGTGCCCTCACTGGAGCTCCTCTTCTTCCTGTAAGGGGTACTCTTAGGGCTCTAAAATGTCACATGGCCACAGCAGGATGTGCCTTCTTTAAGGAAGCCCTATTTCCTGGAGCTTCTCTGGCATGGCATCCTAGGAAGCTCTTTACTGCAAGTCTCTGGTCAGCTGAATAAAAATGAAGTGGGCATTTGTGTTTCCCCGCTGATTGAGTTGGCTCAACCTGATGTAGGTTCAAGTTCACAAAAGCGTAGACAGGCTTGCTTCCAGCCTTGCAATGGAGCTAGAGGAAGGCAGGCTGTGTGCCCGGCTTCTTGCAAAGCATGGCCTTGGATGTGTGTCACTGGTACCCTTCAAAACCAAGGCTCCAGAAGCCCCCACCCCCACCAAGAAATCACAGGACGATTTGTGAAAGATGCCCTACTTCTGATGCCAACTGGGCCCCATTCAAATAAATGTGCAGATCAGAAAGTGTTTTCTAAAGGGTGAGTGCATTCATCATGGTAAAATGTCCTATTAAAACAAAATGTCTCAAACTGTCCCCCTGTCAATGACTGTCTTAATATTTTGATTCCATCCTTGAAAGTTTTTTTCTCAGAAAAGCTTCAATCTTTATGATGTGAGTGCCAGTTCTTTAAGAGAACGCCAGCCTGGTTAAATTATGTGCTCTGAGTTCTTGTGTGACAAACAGAAATTATAGTAGTACCTTGATATTTGCAAGTTTAACACCGGGATTTCCAGCATTCATGCAGTGCACATTAAGTTCACAACAAGGAGTGATTTGTAGGTTTCTTGAGATGTGAATGTGAATCACCCCTTTGGGAATTCAGAGGTTTAGATGGAATTGGTTAGAGAATATAAGTGGTCAGTACCCATATCTCAACGTGGTTATTCTCTGGAGTGGTAGTTATAATATAGGGATTCTCCTTCAAATTAAGGGTAAGAGCTCCTTCTCAATCAGTGGCATAGTTTTGGATTTTTGTACAAATGGTTGTGATATAAAGCTTTTGGAATTCTCCCATTCTGCATGCAGGGCAGGCATTGTTGATCAATCAACTACACTAGCAAATGCAGCCTACATCAGAATCTTCACAAAAGGTTAATTAGATTACAAAAGGACTTAATGCCTGAAGATGTGAAAATTGCTCACTGTTGCTGGGCTTTGCAAGGTCTAAACTAAGCTGCCTCTTTTTTTTCTTTTTAATTTGAGCCTGGTATTAATTACAGATTTCTCTCCTACACGTGTTTGAGTCTGTCAGACAGAACTTGCCAGATGTTCTCCAAACATAACAGAAAAAATGGGACACTTCATTTGATCTGCCCACCTCTGGTAAGGCAATTAAAATAGATGTTTTGGGAGGAATGGTTGAAGAAAAGGAGGAGTAAGGACTAGATTTCATAAAGAAGAAAAATAGGTGCATCGTTATGGTTTGGATACGAGATGTCCCCCAAAAGCTCCTATGTTAATGCAAACATACTCAGACCTGAGTTGATTAGATTATCAATCCATCCTAATTTGAAAGGATTACTGTACTGTGATGAGTGGTAATTCTGGGCTGGTGGGGCTTAGCCAGAGAAAGTAGATCACTGGGGACATGCCCTAGAAGGATTCATCTTCCGTATGGCCCCTTCCCTTCTCTGTCTCTGCTTCCTGGCCACCATGAGGTGAGCAGTACTTATGCCCTTTCGCCTTGATGATCTGACTCATCTTGGGCCGGAATGATGGAGTCAGCCAACCATCAACTGAACCTCTGAAACCATGAGCCCAGAATAAACTCTTTCTCCTCTAGGTCGTTTTTTTCTGGTATTGTGGTCTTAGTGACAAAAAACTGACTTACACACCCAACAGAAAATTTTATAAGCAAATTATATGCCAACCAGAAACTCAATATACCTTTAGACAGCCTACTTCTTGGCCTTGTTTATGAATTTTGCCACACAAAAAATTAACTTTGGTTAGGAGAGGAAGTTTACTATTCTACAGAAGACACTTAGATTTTATGGATTTGTTTTCAGTTCAAAATAGCTGATGCTTTTTTGGATTCATCCATTGTAACAATCTTATTCCTTACCATAAGCCTATTTCAGTATTAGCTTTCCTGCTGGAGAATGAGCTCCCTGAAGATGGAAGGAGTTGAGTCCCTGTTTTTAAGGTTTTTAATTTGCATCCAAGAAGTAATCAATGTGTCTCACATGTGGTAAGTTTGAATGAAGAAATGAATAGATATTTGGCATGAACAGTTTCATCTCAGAGTTTTATCAACCAGGACCAAATCATAGACCTGTTCCATTGACAATTTCTCTTGATTGCAATTTTCTGAAACTGGAGATGACTGCATTCATCCCTCTTCTGTTTTATCTTGAAAACTAGGTTTGCTTCAGGGCATAAAACCTGTGGAATTGTTTAAGAGCCCACACATACAGGACCCTTACACTTGGTTTAATGCTCTGCCAGTGCCTTCTTAAAAATTCTAATCATTTTTGAACAAGGGAACCACCATTTTCACTTTACACCAAGTCCCACAAATAATGTAATTAGTTCTGCCTGAGAGCCCAGTATACTGGGCTAGAGTGGCAGCTGTGGATTAGTCTCCCTCCAATTTGGCTCTTCTCACCCCAAGTTGAATTCACAAGCAATGACTGGGTTTATGCATAGGTTTAATAAAAGCCTCAAGAGCATCCATTTTATTAGAAGCATCCCTTGTCATTTGGGTCTAGATGAATAATCCTAGATTCCTATCATGCAGAGATTGTGATTTGGTTTCAAAGTCAAGGAAGACCAATAGGGAAGGAACCCAAAGAGGGGCTAACATGGGTAAATGACTTCCAGGCTCTTCCTTCTAACTGGGGATGAGGGAAAGGAGAAAGAAACTGAGCAAACCTGAAAGAATCCACAGGAGATCCCCAGGGGACCCATGTTCCTGTGCACCTAACTTGGCTTTCTCTTCCGGGGCTCAAGTGTTCTAGGACAGTTTTTTTTTCCAACTTTAATGCAAGCAGGAAAAAATCATCTCATTAAGATGTGTTTTCTGAGGCTTTAGGTTGGAGCATGTAATTTTGCATTTCAAAAAGGGTCATAGGCAATGCCGATGCTGCTGTTCCATGGATTACACTCGCATAGCAAGCTGACAGGATGCCAGTTTTTGGGTTTGGGGGCAGATCCTGAATTCCTGTTTCATCCTGGCTTATGGTAGAGTTGCTGCCTTTCTAAAAGCAGTCTGGCTTCCCCTACTTTCCCCACATTTTTGCTGACATGCACCTGCACAAGTGCAGGCATGCATGCTATGACGTATCATGTTTAGAACGTCAAATAAGAGTCAATTCAAACTTCCTTAAAGAATGATGAGATTTATTATTTTACACAACTGAAAGAGCAGAGAGTCAAAAACAGTCTCCCAGAGCAGCAGAGTACCTGGCTTTGCAGTCTCATCATAGATCAGGGTTTCGTCTCTCTTCTAGGCTGTCCCGAGTAGAATAGAATGGATGTGATTGTTACAGGCACTGCCTTCAGATAAAAAAATGTCCAGAGGCACAAAGGAGCAGTCTCTCTGTTGTCTCAGTTTAGAGCCTGGATACTTGTCTTCATAGCCTATCAGTTCCCAGAAGCCCAGACATCTCACATTTCACGTCCGGGTCTGTTCCTAACTCGATCATTTCACCAGGGAATGGAGTGACTATGGCTGTTTTAGCTTGATGGAGATAATCAGGGAACACTTCCTGGAACCAGAGAGGAGAAAGTCGGCATCTCTTGAAACACATGGATATGTCAAGGGGTAGATATCTAAAAAGAACTCAGGTTATGTTGGAAAGATGAAATATGCTATACCATGGGGGAAGGGAGAATGGATACTGGGTTGGCAACCAAATGTGGGTCTGCTCACACACTCTCCTGTGGGTGTCAGTCAGCTTCCATGTCTGTAACAAAACCATGGGGAAAAAAATTTAAAGGAGGAAGAATTCATTTTGGCTCATCGTTTCAGGGGTTTTAGTCCATGGTGGGCTGGCTCTATTGTTTCTGGGCCTGTAGTTAGAGAGAGCATCATGGTAGATGTGGCAGAGCAAAGCAGTTTATCTCATGGTGAGCAGGAAACAGAAAGAAGAGGGGGTCTGGGAACAAGATACAACCTTCATCAAGGACCCACCTCCTCCAACAAGGTCTAACATCCAAAGTTTCTGACACCTCCCAATAGTCCATAGAATTTTTAATTCATCACTGGATTCATCCATGATGAGGTCAGAGCCCTCATGATCCAATCGCTTTTCAAAGACCCCCATCTCTGAACACTGCTGCCTTGGGGACAAAGCCCCTAATACAGAAGCTTTAGGGGGACATTTTAGATCTAAACCATAACATGAACAAAAAGCTTTTATTTGAAGAAGGATCATTGACCATCTCATTGGGGAAATCTTCACAGGAAGCCCCAAACCTTCCCTTTGCTTCTGCTGGAGTTGTCCTCCCCTGAAACTGACCTTGAAAATGTTCCATTTGATTTTGAAAAAATAACTTTTATAGTCGGTCTTGGCTAGGCAGCTGGTCATCAAAGCTTAATTACAATTCAGGAAAAGGAGGAGGATGTGACTGTGAAATAAGTACCTGGTTGGTGTTGCTGTCAGTTTTACCTGATGGAAATAGTGGACATTTTTTCAGGTTCACCTTCCTAGGACATCACTTCATCCTTGTGGTTGATATCCAGATAAATAGTGGGAACTCTGAAGTCCAAAACGTTCTCCATCCCATTGTGGAAATCCCACCATCTTTGCCAGCATTGTGGAGCATGGTTCTTCTGTTTAGACACTAGATGAATTTTACAGCCAGCCTTCTAGATAACATTCCTGGAAGACCCAGTGACCTGCCAAAAACTAGTTTTAAAGTATGTTAAGAGAATTTGTTCCTTGATACAAATTCCTATAGTTAGAACATGCATTGAAAGAACCTTCTGTCCTTGTTATTGTGAATGTTACTTCAAAAAAGAAAAAAAATGCAGGACACATGGGGAGCAAAATCTCAAGATTCTGAAGCCCAGCTGAAGCCCCAGTTGAACCTCAGTGATTTCTCTAACCAACGACCTTAAACTAGTTACTTAACCTCTTCTAAATTAAGTTAAATTTATTTGTTATATGGCATAACAATTATACATATTAATGGGTACCATATGATGTTTCAGTATAAGTATACATTCTATAATATTTAAATCAGGTTAAGCATATGTCTTCTCAAACGTATCATTTCCTAAAGATAAAAACATTCAAAATCCTTTATTCCAGCATTTTGAGATATATATATAGAGAGAGAGGGAGAGAGAGAAAGAAAGAGAACATAATTGTATCTATAGTCACCCTACTGTGCAATGGCACACCCAAGCCTCTAACTATAACTTGGTAAGCACTGATAATCCTTTCCCCATGCCACCTCCCCTTTACCCTCCCAACCTCTGGTAACCACCATTCTACTCTCAACTTCTATCTGATCAACTTTCTCTAGATTCCACATGAGTAAGATCATGTAGTACTTGTCTTTTTGCGCCTGGCTTACTTCATTTAGCGCGGTGACCTCCAGTCCCATTCAAGTTGTCACAAATGACAGGATTTCATCCTTTTTTGTAGCTGAATAGTATTCCATGATATGAACTTGCCACCCTTTCTTTATCCATTCATCAGTTAATGGACACTTAGTTGTTTCCTTTTCTTTGCTAGTAAATAGTGCTGCAGGGAACATGGGGGTGCAGACATCTCTCTGACATATTGATTTCACTTTCTTTGAATATATTATCCAGAGTGGGATTATTGGATCATAAGGTAGTTGTGTTTTTAATTTTTCAAGCAATCTTTCATATTGTTTTCTATGATGACTATATATCAATTTACATACCCACCAGCAGTATTTAAGGGTTTTCTTTCTCTACATCCTGGCTGTGCTTCTTACCTTTGCCTTTTTTTAACAACCATTGTAAGTGGAGTGACACATACTTCACTGTGGTTTCAATCTGCATTTCCCTGATGACGAACCTCTGTATGTTGTGGCTCCTTGTCTGTGAAATGAAGACCAGAACCTCTCTTGGATATTGTGAATATTAGGTATGCGTATAAATCAAAGATTGATCTAATTATGTCATAATCATGTACAAATATGCCACTACAAAACCCACTATTCCTTATGATTAATGTGCGCCATTAAAATTTAAATGAAAAAGAGTGCTTAGCATAGAGTAAGTCCTCTGTAAGTCTTAACACATGTATTTGTCTTGATATGCCTTCCATGAGGCAAGGCCTGTATTTACATACATTTTCTCTAATCCTCAAAATGATCCTGAAAGATTACATATATTGCAAACAGCAATAGCGAATGATAGCTGACATTAATTGAGCACCCACTAGGTTCCAGGCAGTTTGGGCTACTAAGCAGATGCATTTCATTGAAGCTTCCCAGTAACTCACAGAAATATGATTTTTCCAATTTTACAGATGAGGAAACTGAAGCACAAAGGGATCAGTTAACCTGACAATGAAGTTCACTTTTTTGTCTAAAAGAAACTCTTATACCTACTCAAACTGATATATAAGAAGCCTCTTGGAACTCAAATTTCCAGAGTTGTTGACATTTGGAGAGACCGCTCTGTCCAATGACACTGCTGAGACTGGAATGCAGTCAGCCTAAATCTCACAGGCTGAACTTCACACCATTGTTGATATCGGTTTCTGTAGGCTATGATGCTGGGTGATGTTCACTCCACTACATTGTGTTCCCTTCCCCCAGTTTGGTATTAACAATCCACTCCATGTCAGAAAAGGTATGGAGAGCCCAGGATAAGTAATCCATAAAACACAGCAGAACTGGAGGAACAAAGAGAAAAGTTTCAAAGAGTACTAATAATAGCACATAACATTCAATAGGGTTTAGAGTCTGCAAATCACTTTCATATTTAACTAAAGTAAATGAGGGTGTTAGTTGTCTTCAGTATGAGCTATACCTGCTTTACAGAATCTGTACCCGTGGGAGGGTGCAAGGTCAGGTTCAAGTTCATAGCCAGGTAGAGGAGACACACGCAGTTCCAAGAGTCAGCTCCACTTTGCCTCGGGTGTGACTATGACCCTGCTACAATTTTAGATCAACAATACCACAGCTTTAGGTAGCAGAACATTTTTATGCAAATGGAATATTACAGGGAACCCAATGAAAAAAATAGACAAATGTTTTATTAGTACGCATTTCTACCTTCACCATTATAGTAAAGTTACAATATAGTCCATAAACTAGGCCAGTTAAAATACAATGTGCTTCCGGTTTTCATCTAGTTTTGCTTTTGGTTATCCAGTCCTGAAAAAATCTTGACTCTGACCTGACTAGTCACTACAAATGTCAACAACTCTGGATTTTTAGTTCCCAGAGGCTTCTTGTATATCAGTTTGAGTAGGTGGGAAGAGTTTCTTTTAGCCAAAAAAAGTGTGTCCTTTATTCATTGGCACGTATCAGTGAGCATCTTCTCTGTGCTAAGTACTTATAGGTGCAGCACCCGGAGGACAGGGAGACAAGGTCCCTGCCTATGCAGAATTTTGGAGAATGTCAACCTCAGTCTGGAACCTGCATGGTAACTAGTTTGTATTGTTCATTACATTTAAAAAAAATACAATAGATGTTAGAGGAAATTTTCAAACAAGAACATTTTTGTCAGGCAAGAGTTTCAGGGAGCTAGGATTTTTCCCTTTAAAAGGAAAAAATCTTGTATTAGGTACAATTTTAGAATAGAGGCACCGGGAGAGGGGAACCATCACGTACCATCATGGATGTACGTGAGCAGTAATGACTGGGACAAAGGCCACAGTGAGAGCCTGAAGCTGGGAAATGGCACTCCTGACAATGAGCAAGAGTGGATAGATTCCTGTCCACTTGTGGGACTACAGAGGCGTAGGGTATTTTACCCTAGTAACAGAGTATTCTTAGGATCCGAACTTGACTTTTGGTTTATTGCTTTGTTTACTTTTAACAAAACTACTTTTAGCTTTTTGAATGGGGGGAGGGGAGAAAGAAAGAGCTGAATTGCTATAGAAAAGGATGTTGAAAGAAGTTTTAAGTGTCTAGGAATTGCCTGGAAGGGCCCTTGGGAAGGGGAGAGGCGAGCCAGGATCTGCAGCAGGGCGAGAGGTTGAGGGGGATGAAAGTGTGCAGGTGGAAGTCGCTCTGTGGTAACCGTGCCCTGCAACTTTGAAGAACAGGGATATTCCAATTCAGTTTCACCTTTCCTGCCTTGCATAACGCAACCCTTCCTTTGTTAGTCTCTGTTGGTTGTTGTTCTTGCTAAATTTTATCACCCACTCTTCTGTAAGAGGTAAAAACAAAACATCAAATTTTCAGTATAAATAGTCTAAACAAGATACACCTAAGAGGAAAACTTAGAGGGACTGAGCAGAGGGCCAGTGAGTGGACCATGGGCCACATGGGTGGGGCTTAAGGCATTTCACTTCAACGCTGAAGTGCTGTGCAAGGGGTCCAGGAGGTGGCTCAGGGGAAAAGCCAATTGCCTGGCATGCTCAAGGCCCTGTATTCAATCCCAGCACCACCACAAAGAAGTGTTATGTAAGGCCACAGGACTTGAGGCTGCCCATTTGGCCAACTCCTGAGTTGTTTGGAGGACATACTAAGCTGTGTAAATCTTCAGTTCACAGATTTGGTAACCATAACCAAGGAGAAGCATGACCATATCACCCCACTGCAAACCTGGTCCTCCCTCTACTCTGCCCCTACCTCTTCACAAGGGATGATTCTGTGCTCTGAGGATGTTTGGGGAAAGTATTAGTGATTTAGAGCTCTCCAGTGGGCTGATTGGCTTAACAGCTGGGAAATTCTGAATCACATCGGATGGAATGTTTTGTTTACTTCCTCCTTGCAGGGCTAAAGGGGAGAGTGGGTTTGTTCTCCTCCCCTGTTCCCCCCAACTAGTTTGCTGAAAGAAGTAAATAGTTTCCCAGTTCATCTGGTATCACTTCTAACCACTCTTTCTGTGGCTCATTTTGGAGAAGGAATATCATTTGAAATACTTGATTTCTTTTCCGAGTTTGGCAAAGGGAAGAAGACTGTCTCTTCTTTAAACCCTCTCTTAGAAGCTGCTGTCCTTTGCTGAGATGGCACACTGTAACAGCGAGGTCCTCTCTAGGGCAGCCAGGGCTGCCAGGAAAGGAAGTGTGTTCAGAGATTGTTAAACCAGATTGTCCATTCACAGTCCTTTAGCTTAAGTGAGGGCCAGAAATCCTTCTTTAAGCCAAATTAGTCAACACCCAGTAAACAAAAAATGATGAGACTGGAGTTGCTCAGGTAAGAGGTGAATTCTGAGAGCATCTCCATCTCCCCCTTACCTGGTGGAGTGGAGCCTGAGGCATGTCTTTGTGGAAGTCACTGGAAAACTACTAAAGCCATGAAGCAGATTCCCACTATAAAGGTGACACACAGGTTTCAAAGTCACCTCTCCAGGTCCTATGAGTGGTGTCTCTGGATTTGAACTCAGGCTCTCTCTCTGCAGGCTCAGTCCATTGACCTTCTGTAACTCACCACTGTGGTAAAATGTTCCCATGACTTATGCCCCACATGGAACTCAGATCTCCTTGGAGGCAGAGTGAAGGGAGAAAGTTAAACGTGCAATATGTTTCTGTGTCCAGGAACCAAGGAATGCTCAGTGAAGTCCAGTCAAAGGAAGCTGTGGTTTGATCTGACAGGTCTAAACAAATGCACACAAACATGCAAACCTGGGACCCAAAAAGTTTTTTAGGGTATAGTCACATGCTGTTTAATGAGCTGGGTGCATTCTGAGAGATGCATGATCAGGTGTTCCCATCACTCAGCAAGTGACTTACACAAACCTAGATGGTGTTGTGTTGCCTACTGCACACCTGGGCTACACAGTGTATACTTATGATAAACCTGTTGCTCTCAGGGACACAATGGAAAAATAACACAAGATTAAATCAAGCACAGGAGAAAACGATGCTCTCAAGAGACTCCGTAAGCAGGAGATGCGTGATGCCACCGCTGGAATGACTGCACACTGCCTGATGATAAATATCACTTTATAAATAGGAATGTACTCAAAAACAATAACTAGCATAGTTAACACATCAGCCAGCAACACATTTACCATCGTTTTTGGTATTACAGACTTTCCATAAAGTTATGTGCTATACTTTTTTCTGACTGACCACACACAGTAGACTTTTTTTCCCACACTGGCATCGCCATAAACATGAGTGATGCGTACTAGGCAATAGGGATTTTTCAGCTCCGTTAATTCTAAGGAACCACCATCATATATGCAGGTGTTGACCAAAATGTGGTTATGCAGCACCTGACTGCAGTTCTTAAAAGTCTTGATATTTCTGTGTTACCTGCCATTTCCTCTCTACACTGGTCTAAGTAGAGTCTGAGGATGCCCTGTAGTCCTGAGTACAAACAATAAAAGTAGGAAATTATGCTGCATTCATTATTCTTTTTATTAAAATCTCAAGGTGGGAGATGTTCATCAGGCCACTCAAAGAGTAAGGGAATTAATTTTGATTGAATGCTCACTAGGAATTGTAGAGTCGCTACCTATGGCCAGTCACTCCAACCCACAGAGCTTCAGTCTCCTACATCACAAGGAGGAATTGAGGCAGAAATGAGGTATTACAGAGAGCTCTCAGCCCAGTGCCTGGGTATAGTGAGTGTACTATAGTACTCGCTATTATTTTTATTATATATCTAGCATAATAATAACACTTCTTACAGTAACCCTGTGGGGCTTAGTTGTCAAAGTCCTCACTTTCCAAATGAAGAAATGGAGGTCTGGAAAGTTTAAGTGACTTGCCCAGTGTCACACAATCAGGAAAAAGGCAGAGTGGATGTAAAATCAGGACCACCCAACCACTGCCAGTTTTATACTACAACAGCCTCTGATAAATCACTGCTTCAGCTTAATTCAGGAAGAAATGTTTCTACCAATGAACTGTCCTCTGACAGGTAATTCAGGTGTTTCCCTTTTTGGAAACAACTTTATTGCCAAAGTAGTATATCGATCTACTCGATCTGACATAATTTATCACTTGATCTGACATAATTTATCTCTTCTTTTTACATGGGCTCCTTTATTCTGTGAACTGATTTTTACTTATTTTTTAAACATCATGCTGTGTTATTCTTGGGCAAGTCTTTCCCAAAATTACCCAGTTTATCAGAAATGAGTAGAAATTCAAATGTAAGTATTTGAAGTCTATCTTAAGATATAGGGAATATAAAAAGGACAAACGGGGGATTCTGACATCGCAGAACTCACAGTTGAGGACAGTAAGATCTATGCAAGAAAATGATGAGGCAGGAAATAAATCCAGGTGGAGGGGTATGGGCAGAAAGCATAGATAGAACTGAAGAGTGCAAGAGAGGACTGGGGATATAGCTCAGTTGGTAGGGTGCTTGCCTTGCAAGCACAAGGCCCTGGGTTCAATCCCCAGCACCAAAAAAAAAAAAAAAAGAAAGAAAAAAGAAGAAGAGTGCAAGAGATTTCTAAATCTGAAGTTACATTGAGAAGTACTCTGAAAGTTGAGCTTAGAATTCCAGAAAATAATGTGTTACAGTGGAATCCAAAAGCTGGGTGACTCTTGCCACTCTAAGATAAAGTTAAATAAATCCTTTGCTTACTCATTTATTCAACACATTTCTGTTTACCTTACTTGTATAGGTACTCACGTGGTGAATATAGTAAGAACGATCTTTGCCCCTATAAAATTTAAAGTCTAGCTTGTCAAACAACAACAACAACAAAATTACTAGTTCTGCCATGTTGTACTTGTAAGAAAGTGAGAGGTACTGAAGTGGAATGGTGTAGTCTAAATTGTAACTAGTCATCTTGTTCCCATTTGCCAACCTATTTTATTAAAGGCAAATTCTAAGTAATTTATTCTAGATACTTTTGTTTTCATTTAGGTTCAGCACAAACCAGTCATTATGCTGAAGGAAAGATTTTGATGTCTTCCTCTTATGGAAAGAAACTAATCATTCAGCTGGAATATGTTGGAAAAAACAAACACTTAAAAATTTTATTTTTAGGACACTGGGGTGATTTCTCTGGTGGTAAGCAACTCACCTCAGCACACTCTGCCAGCTAATTTGCTATTTACATCATAGGACCTTTTCAAGATTGATGTGAATAATGACCAATTTTTGACCCATGGGACTATCAACTTTCTTAGCAATTGGTCCTCATTCATCCCTCATTCTGATTTTAGAAAGATATGGAACAACAACTGATAAAAGAAAGCTTTTTTGATTCCAAAATCCTTTATTTTATCTAATCTCCCAAAAGTGTACTTTTTCTGAGATAAGAGTTCTCATTAATTTTTGGAGCAATTAATTTTTATCCTAGTATGCAGAACCGTGTACAGCAATGAAATAATACCAATTAGAAGTGAGTTGATCTGAGTTTTAGTCCAAAGTACACCACTTTGTTGGTCTTAGTTTTTCAGCTGTGATGTTGGGATGATAATGATAACAAGGTAGTTGTGAAAGCATAGGATAAAATAGAATATGTTTTAATGCTTTTTTCTTTCCTAGGATGCTTTCACTCTCTCCTAGTAATGATATCCAAAATTTTCCTTGGAAATTAGCTGCCTACCTACTTGACAGAGAGCATGTGGCACATACCTAACCAATCAGAACAGTAAATGATGATGCATGTAAAAATAAAAGAACCACACCAACTGGCTCAAGAAAGTATATGTTATACAAATTGGTCAAATAAAAATGAACTTTTAGAATTTTGTGCCCACTATATACTGAGGTATTTTCTCTGTTTTCCTGAATTTAAACATAGAAGGGTATGAACCTGAGGCTACAATTTCCAAATGGTGGGCTTGAGAATGAAGTTTCCACAGAGAAGATTTTTTGTTTTTTTCCCTTTCTCAATCTGTATACCTTTTATTTCCTTTTCATGTCTTTTTGGGATAGCAAGGATTTCAGTACAATGCAGAAAGGTAAGGCAAATGGGGACATCTTTGCTTTTATCTGGATCTTAGTGGGAAAGCTTTGAGTTTATCACTATTAAGCATAAAGTTTTGTTGGCTATTTTTTTTGTAGCTATTCTTCATCAACTCGAGGTTTTGCTCTATACTTAACGTACTAAAAGTTTTTATCATGGATCATATTGAATTTTGTCAGATGCTTTTTCTATATCTATGAATATGATCATATGGATTTCCTTTAGATTATCGATGTAATGGATTACTTTAAGTTGATGTTCAAATGTCGAACCAGACTTGCCTAGGTAATATAAATCTCAGTTGGTTGCAGTGTATGATTCTTTTTTATACAGTGTTGGATTAAATTTGTTAACACATTACTAAGAATTTTTGCATCTATGTTCAAGAGAAATGTTGATCTATAGTTTTCTTTTATAATGTCTTTGGTTTTGTTATTAGGATAATTCTGACTTCATAAATTAGTTAGGAAGTATTTCCTGAGCTTTTATTTCTGAAAGAGGTTGTAGAGAATTAATTATAATTTATTTCTTAAATATTTGGTGGAATTCACTGGTAAACCCATTGAGTCCTGAGTGTTTGCCTTTTTAGAAGTTACTAATCATTAAATCAATTTATTTGAGAGATAAAGGCCTATTCAGGTTATCTGTTTTACCTTATTTAAGTTTTGTCAGATGTGCCTTTCAAGGGATTGGTCATTTCATCTTGGTTATCAAATTTGTAAGCATAGAGTTTCATAATATTTCTTTATTATTCTTTTTATGTCCATGAAATCTATAGTGATATTTCATCTTGTGTTTGTGATATTAATATCTTTTTGCCTATCCCAGCTAGAGGCTTATGTTTTATTGAGCTTTGCAAAGAATCAGCTTTGGTTTTGTTGACCTATTATTATTTTTAATGCTCTTGACTATATGAAATGCCATGGGTAGCCATGCATAAATTCTCCAATTATCATCATCCTCGGAACTTTTTGAAACTTCCCCTTTATGGTTTGAAGCCAAAACATTTTACAGAACTGACTCTTACATTACTATAATCCAAATACGCATTCCAATAAATAAATTTAGGTTCTTTTGTCTTTTTCAGTACATCTTGAAGCTGTGCAATTTGGAAAATGCATTATAATGTTAAGCATTTTCCTGAGGCACTGATAATTTGACAAATATTCTATAGGCAAAACAAATTTAAAGGAAGTACTATGGTGTCTCCCTATTTGATCTCTGTTAATAATGTGAACATCCAACTAGTTCTTTATTTTAGAAATTTCAGTGCCATCTGTTCATTCATCTATCCATTGATAAATATAATTAATAAACGTTTATTGAGTACTTACTATGTGACAAGCACTGCTGACCATGAAAGGTTTAGTACTAAGCAACACTCACATAGTCATCTGCTGTCATGGAACTTATCTTCTTTTGTCCTCACCACTTGCTCACCCACCGTGATTTCCATTCTCCATCAAACTTGTAATAAATTCAAATGTTCCGATAATTCTATTCCATAATACTTTTTAATCTGATATTCTCTGTTTCTCTACTATTCCTGCCTTAACTTTCTTCTACTTCATCTCTCCTAAAATACTAAAGTGTCTCATCTCCCTGCTCCCAGCTTTGCCACAGTTCATCTTTCACACAGTAAAGTTGTCTTCTTGATAGCAAATCTCATGATGGGTCTTGGCATCACTGTGAGTGTGTTAACCAGATGTTAAGTGTCTCTCAATGGAAGGCAGTATCACCCATACAGTACTACCTGTGATGTATTCTTGCCTTAATTAGGCCATTTAAAATGAACTATTCATTACAGATAGAAGAAGAAAAAGTTAAATGACACCCACAGGGGAGCAAGCAAAAAGAAAAATGCAGTATGGGACATGGTCCCCATGGCACTGTGCCATGTTCTTTGAGTAAGTCAATGGTGTAGAAATATGTGAGGTCTGGGTGAAGAGGAGGTGCTATAAATTAAGAGATCTAAGAATCATTACAATCCAGTGCAACTAACAGGGGTCCTAAGGTGAGCTGACATGCCACAACATAGATATTTATGAGATAATTGGTTAAATAGTACCAACGAAGTATTTATAACTTAGCTGTGAAAATGGATTGTGGTTAGACCAGAACATACCTCTATGTAGAAATACAGGGATGAAATGAAATAAGTCAAGAAGGTTGCTTTAAAGTCAATGATTTAAATAAAGCAAAAGTGGCAAAATCTTGACAACTGTTGAACAGTTGATTTATATATGGTGATTTTTAGATTATTTCATATGTATATGTTTTCATGGAATTTTGTAGTCAAATCGTGTAGTTATTTTTTTTGAAAATCTGCTGAATTTCTGGCTGTCTGTTGAACAAAATCTAAACCATGAGCTTGCCATGTGAGTCATTTTATAAGCTAACCTCCAATTAGTTTTCAACCTCCTTTTCATTTCCCATGATTCCATGGTGTATAGCTTCTTTTCCTACACTTACTGTCCCCTTAGGTGACCCCCAAGTCTGCATGCATCCCATTCCTACTGCCCAGAAAGTCCTTGTTTTCATTCTCACATAGCAAATGTCTTCCTCTCTAAAGACTCAGCACAAGACATTTTCTACTGGGATAAGAAACTCTGTAAGAATTAGTTGTTTTCTCCAAGCTTCCTCTTCACCCTTAATTCATGTAGGTCCTTCTACACTCAGTTGTAATTACCAAGCCAATCTCTCTGGATCTCTGTATTCCTAGCCTACAGACATGGGGTGCTGGATAATTGTCTGATTCTAGCGTAAATATCCAAATAGCTCTCTATTTGCCATGAATATCTACAGAGTCAGTCCTTTCTTGGCAAATCCTTTCTTAGATCTCCCCAATAAAGAGAGCAAATGCAGAAAAGAAGTATTTTTCTACCTTGAAGTTGTTTTCTCCATCTTGTAAATCTTCTTAGAGATTTGCTTTCTCTAAAATGGAAAAATGATCACAGTTCTAAACTCCTGAGCTACAGAAATATGCTAATTCATTTATAAACACCACCAACAAATTGGCTCTGTCATTAAGATTTAATGACTCTTAGAATAGCTGGAATTTATCTTTAGAAAAACACTGAGACTCGATTCCTTTAATGAACTTTTTTTCCCTGACCCAGCAATACCTAATTTCTACTTAATTGCTTCGTGTTGACATTAGATTTAATTCCTTGGGTTCCTCCCTGAAATACATCCTCAGGAAGGCTGCTCCCAGGCCGTTTGACTGCAAGGCATTATTTTTTTCCCAACAAGCAAACCTAGACATTAGAGTGACGTCTCCTGAATTAAAAGGTTTG
>JAJEJO010052791.1:0-38822 GCA_020662805.1 Glaucomys volans | reverse complement strand
GGGGGATTTTGTAATTATTGATCTGACAGTAGATTCAAGTTTTCTGAATACTTTTAGGTTAAATTAACAATATTTGGCAAAATTGGGATTTTTGTAACCCACAAGACCTTTAATGTGCATCCTCTGGTTAAATGGGTCTCCACTTCAATGTGACACTAGTATGTTTAAAAAGACTACAGCAAAGATAATAAAAGCTTAAATATGAGTCATTGTTATGTTTACATATGCTCATGCATGAAATAATGCCAAAAAGTCTAGAGGTGAGATGGTTGAGTTATGGGGATCTTGACCTGATCAGTGCATTAATCTACTTGAATGGAATAAATTGGTGATAGCAATAGGCAGGTGGGGTGTGACTGGAGGAAGTGGGTCTTTGCGGGCATGCTCTGGAGGTCTGTATTTTGTCCCTGGTAAGCTTAGTCCCTCTCTGCTTCCTGATTGTCATGTCCTGAGTTCCTTTCCTCCTCCCTACCTTTCTGCCATGATGTTCTGCTCACTATGGAAGTCCAGAACAACAGTCAGCCAGCCATCCATGGACTGAGACCTCTAAAACTGTGAGCCCCAAATAAATTTTCCTCCTCTATGCTTGCCAGGTCTTTTGGTCACAGCAGTGAAAAAAAAAAAAAAAAAAAAAACGTTGACTAAGATAGTCATCAACTAATGAATGGACAAGTGTAATGTGATATATACACACATTGGGATATTATTCAGCAATGAAAAAGAATGAAATATTGATTCTTGCTGCAAGATGGAAAAATTTTAGAAACATTATGTCAATTGAAAGGAGCTAAGCATGAAAGACCACACTGCATTGTTCCAAGTATAGAAAATGTTCAGAATAGACAAATCTATACAGAATAGATTAGAGCTTAGCAAGGGTGGGGAAGGTTGGAGGCCAATAGGGAGAGACTGCTAATGGGTGTCTTCATAGAGTGATTAAAATGTTCCAGAATTAGATGGTGGTGATGGGCTCACAACTCTATGAATGTACTAAAAACCACTGAATTATACACTAATAATATGTGAATTACATCTCAGTAAGTCTAGTTTATTTTTAAGCCTAGGAATAAAAATTGGAAGCATTATTTTTAGAGTAATTCTAGCTGATGCAACAAGCAAACCTAGACATTAGAGTGACGGCTCGTGATCTATTTGGTTTGTTTCTTCATTCACATAACCATCCAATGCAGGTACTTCCGGGAGTCAGGAGCCACCGAGACAGTCATTCAGAGATCCAGGTTCTTCCCATCTTTTATCTCTAGGGTCTGAGTCCTCTGTATCAGGTTGTCTCTAAGGGGCTGTGCATTCAGTTGGCAGATGGAGGAAGACAGTGGAAAGAGTCATATCCAGTTCTCTGCCTTCTCAGGTGGGGATATTCCACGTGGTTTCTATGTGAACTCCGCAGTCTAGCATGGCACCCTGATTGTAAGAGACTCTTGGAAATGGAACTTAGTCGTGTGTCCAGAAAGGAGGCTTGTTTGTCAAGTGGCTCTCCAGTCCCCACAATAGCGTTCCCACCCTTCACTGTCCTCTTCACCCTCCCAACTTGCTGTTGCTTATCTCCAGTTGTTCATTATGTTTTATGCATCACCTGATATAATTCTGTATTATATATAGCACTGGGCTTTAATTAGGCACACATGGTATACACCTATGAGAAAAACGAGATTGCTTTTCATCCTTTAAGGAAGTGATCATATGGGAGTTTTCAGTCTGTTCCTTCAGTCTCATTAACTCACGATCTAGTCCTCAGACATACCTTTCTTCAGCAAATCTATTCTTGGCTCCTCTTCTTAGGATATTCACTGGCTCCTTGTTGCTTACAGCTGTGGTTTTTCCATTGTGTAGACTGCTTTTTTGTCCATGATAAAATTATAAAAATTAAGATAACGTTGTGTGTATGTGTGTTGTGTATACAATTGACAATGTCCTTACTAAAGAAGTTTCTTTAAGAGATTTTATTCTTCTGATTTGGGGTATGAAAATATTTTTCTTTCATGAAACCATGGTGCTGTTTGATTCTTTTTAAATGTCTTTCCATTCCAAAATAGGTTTAACCTTTTACTTTGTCAAAATGTGGGCAAGCAGGTGCTTTGAGAGGTACAGAGCTTTAAAAAATGTCATTTGAGAGAAGAGTTTATACAGTTGCCACTCACAAAACACTCAGAAAACACACAATCTACATAGTCTGAACCACTCGATTCATATTTTGGTCTTCTTAGAAGGCCTGTGCCTATATGTAGTTCATGGAAATTAGTGTGAAGGGTCTTCTGTGCATTTAGGAAGAGTTACAGACAGGATGGGAGGCTTATACAGGGTTATGTCTGAATTGGCCATAAGACTGCTGCTATTCATGAAAAAATTACTTATTGTCCTAACCACTTTCTATAATGTGCATTTTCAAAACTAATTTTATTTGGTCAACTTTTCAACTCTTACGTTTACTTGAGTTTATGATTAGTTTCAACTTTGATCTTGCATTTACTTGTAAATTTAACCCAAAATCCAATTTGGCTTTACATTTACTTGTAGATGCACTCTCAAATCCTCTCTACCTAACTGTTATTTTAGAAATGACCCATTTAAGGGGCTGGAGTCGTCGCTCAGTGGTAGAGCACTTGCCTATCATGTGCGAGGCACTGGGTTCAATTCTCAGCACCACATATAAATAAGTGAATAAAATAAAGGCCCATCAACAAATAAAAAATACATATAAAAAAGAACACACAAGAACATAAAACAAGAAATGAAAATTAACAGTTGAAAACCTCAAAATTGAACCTAGGTATCCCTAGTACAAAGTTAAATTTAGTCAGTGTGTATCCTATCAAACTCACACTGATTGACATCCCATACATGGCTTAATGTGTGTCCCTACACAAGTCACAGGAGCCCATTGGGGCTTAGTTTTCATTAACAGAAAAAAGAAAGAGTGGGTCAGTTGGATTTCTAATGTCTCTTCATTTTTAACTCAGCACACATTAAATTATTAATGCCTGGTATATATTTATTTCATGGTAATATCATATCAAAGACTTTGTTTTCTATTCATGGTTAGAATATGACAAACTTCACAGTCATTAAAATAGGTGCATATGTTTAAAACTGAAATAGAAGCGATCTGCCATTTAGGTGTCTTGGAAAGACAGGGAGAGGCAAAGTTTGCTTGTTATCCATGACAAGCTTCAACAGAACCAGGCTTCAGCAACAGTTTTATTATTACCTTAGGAGCACTGCACAACTTGCTTAGTTTCTAGGACCTTTCTTCCCAGAAATATGTGGGAGTGAAGGTGCAGAGATCCAAGGTGGGCCAATATCTATTAATGTGTTGCAGTGAGAGGTCAAAAAACAAGCATTCACACCAACACTATGAAGGTGGACTCAGAGTGGATCCATCTGGAGTCACAGAATTGTTAATAGGGAAAGAGATAATCTGTCAATATGTTTTTCTTCTTGAAAAGGAGGTGCTAAGGTAGTATCAGTTTGGAATTGCTGAAGATTAGCAAGAATGGAAAAAAAAAATTTTCTTTGTTGAGACAAAAATTTTAACGAAGAAGCTTCCTGTCACTGAACCTGAGTAATTAATCCCATTAAGTTGGGGGGCATGGCATTAGGAGTATAGTCTTTTGTAGTCAGAAACCTTGATTCAAAGTCTGTCTTAATCACTTAAATGCTTTAGAAACCGTGCAAGTCATGCACCTTTTCAAGCCTCAGTGTCCTCATCTATGCGATGGAGATCAGTAGAGGGTCATCATAAGGATTTAAAGAGCTATGAACCTGAAACACACAGTGAGCATTCAAGGACTGGATGCCATTTTACTTACTGCACCAGCCTTTGATACGTAGCCCAAGGTCTCCTGGATCAGTCTCTTCTGTATTTACCATTTTTTTTCTCCAAAAATTCATCTGTTTAAATTTTATGAAACTATTTGCAGTTTTGTTTCTTCTTCTCTTCCTCACCTCTCTTTTCTGATCCCTCAGAGTAGCTAAGAATGGGTGGTAGCCACATGCAGACTATTCTTGAAGGAATGTGACTTCTGATTAGCCATGTGGCCTCTGAAGTTTTGGATCTGGGGATTATTCTTCAGTGATTGCAAACTAGACAAGGAGAATTTCCTTACTTCCTCTCCCACCTCCTCCCCAGGCAAAGCTGCTGCCTGCTCACGGCTGCAGTGTGAGCTTCATGGTGCCTGGCGTGGGGACTGCAATGTAGCCATGGGAGCTGGTGCGGCTCTGGGCATGTTTGAGCAGGGAAACTGCCAGTGGGTGGGATGAGCTCTAGGGTCTTGGGTAACTGCCTACCTGTTAGACATCAGCCTGATAGTTTTTCCCAACTGAAGTTCAAGTTGCTGCTGAGACCACCCTCCTCCCATCTCTGCTTATTAATGTTTTGTCCATTCTTCAAGGTGCATGTCAAATACCAGCATCAAGTCCTTTCTTAGGGTCCCCTGAACTTTCTTTCCCTCTCAGCTCATAGCATGTCTGATAGCAGGGACTTTGATCTTTAAATTTCCTTGATAAATCTGGGTAAGTGTTCAGGGCCTCCTTATGTAAAAGAACCCCTTTAAAAATGTTTGCTCTACATGGACTGGCTCTGAACAATTTCTTCTAAGTATTCGTTTCTTAGTTTGATAACCGTTCTCTGATTTTAATCCAATCTAACCCTAA
This sequence comes from Glaucomys volans, assembly GCA_020662805.1. Classification (NCBI taxonomy): domain Eukaryota; kingdom Metazoa; phylum Chordata; class Mammalia; order Rodentia; family Sciuridae; genus Glaucomys; species Glaucomys volans. The sequence goes on along the minus strand of JAJEJO010052791.1, from coordinate 34,154 downwards.
TGCTTAAATTAACTAATTAATGTTATCCTGCCCAGCTTCTGATTCTGACCACATGGGGGACTGGACACTTGCAAGTGAAGTACATGGGGGAGAGAGGTCATGGGCCAATTTTAACTGATGGGTTCTGGGTTCATTCATTTGAATTATAGTGACAAGTGTATTAATCCTAGTTCTCTCCTTGGAGCTGGAGTCCAGGGACTTGTTTTCTATGTAAAGTGAGGCTTTGAACATAGCAGGTGCTCAGATGATTAATAATCTGAATGTGATGAGCTAATTTATCTAGCAATTTGGAAAAGTGATATGAATGCAGTCTTCATGCACATGTGTGTGTGTGTGTGTGTGTGTGTGTGTGTGTGTGTTGCATAAGCAGACTGAAAAGGAAAAAAAAGACAATGACAGCAGTCCAATCTGGTTACATTTTTGAATTTTGCTTTTGTGACTTCTTTTGCACTTTCCTTCACAAAGACAGCATTCAAACTGGGTGCAGAAGCTCACGCCTATAATCCCAGCAGCTCAGGAAGCTGAGACAGGAGGATCATGAGTTCAAAACCAGCTAAGCAACTCAGTGAGACCTTATCTCTAAATAAAATACAAAACAGGGCTGGGAATGTGGCTCAGTGGTCGAGTGCCCCTGAGTTCAATCCCTGGTAACCCCCCTGCCCACAAAAAAGGACAGCATCCAAGACCAGATGATCAATTTTAGCTTCTAGGTTGGTTTCTATGAATTACTCCTTTATTGAGACCTCGTCTAACCAAAATATCATGCTGTCATTTATAAATTAGTGTGCCTTTTTCAAGATGTTACCCCCCTTTTTGTTTTGTATTATTACCCCTGGGTAAAAATCTATCTGCATATACAACTAGAATAAGATATATTCCATGCTTATATAATTATATCAAAATGGATTCTGCCATCATATATAATTAAAAAGAACAAATAAATTTTTAAAAAGATATTATCTCTTACAGCAACATTTATATTTTACTCTTTCTCCATTATTGGATATAAATTACTATCATCTACCAGTGCTGGCCATTATCAAGAGATGGGGATGTCCAGTGTTATATAACACTAGCTCCCCAACTGGCAGGTGGTCTGAGTCCCATGGGAACACTTACTCTTCAGCCCATCCTTGCAGATTCTGAGTCAGGATATTTGGAATGGGTCAGGAGCTAGAATTTTTTTTCTTTAAAAAGCTTCTTAAATGGAGCTAATGAGCAACTGATGTAGGAACCACTGGGGTAAAAAGATTAGATTCTTCCCATTAGGAGTTGATTAGCTGTTCAGGAAGATAAGACATAAGAATGAAAATCTCATAAGTTTTAATTATATTATGAAATACCTCACATGTTTAAATTACCATTTATGAAGCATCTCATAAAGTGTTCTCACATATCCCATCCCTCTGCAGCTAATGCATTTTTTAAAATTCTATCTTTTTTATAAATGGGTAGTGACGCAAAGACTGACTAATCTAGAAACCCAACGTCCCTACTGAACCCAGCAGTAACACAGCATACGCATGCCCTTGACTGCACAAACTCACTGGGGCGTCTAAGGTATCTGTTGATGGTGAAATGAATAGAAGAACCACAAGCAGAGGACTGGCAGGGGCATCTACAAGTAAGATCAAACTGGTGATGCAGAGACATATCTATAGCCAGGTGTCTTCCAGGCGATTCATTCCAACCTGTGTGCTGATAGAATTAGCTACGTTTTGTTATTCATGATGCTTATTTTTCATTTTCTTTTAAGAAGTTAATGAGAAGGAAAGTGACTGTTCTGTCCTCCCACCATATCGTACCCCACATGCTGTTTCCCAGGGCTACACGTGCATGGTCTCACCCATTTTGTACTGGCCCAGACCTTTGTGTTAGTGTCTACAGGGACATTCATTAAGGTACATGCTAACAGGCATTAGATAGTAGACATGGGGATGCTGATTGTCAGAAGTTTTTTAAAGATTTTATAAGGTGATAGACATAGACATTGTAGAATAATATAATGGCAGAGAGCAGAAATCCTATAAGAAGAGCTTCAAGCTATGCATCCAGACCTTACTTCTTAAATTTATTCATGTGACAAGAGAGCTGTAGAATAAAATCCAAGCTCATTAGTGCTCATGAAAGGTTCCTCAGGTGCTATGACCCTGACAACCTCCCCAGTTTTATGCTGTCTCTACTAGTCCTAAAAGACTTCTTGTTAGTTCTCACAACGTTCTTATTTTTTACATGCCCTCGTCCTGGCTAGTGGTACTCATTCTGAAGAAAATAATCATCCTTGTTCCTGCCCCCTGGATAAACTTCCCTCACTTTACAATACCTACGCAAGACTTTGTTCAAGTGTTATTTACTCCTGCAAAGCCTTCTTTGGCAATACTCCACCCGAATACAACTGGCCATTCTCTCCTCCTCCCCATCTTAGTGAATGCCAATTTTCTTCGTTCAAGTGCTCTCACCAAAAATTTTTGAGTCATCCTATCCTCTCCATTTCTCCTGCACCACATCCCATCTACCAACCATCCAGTTATCTCTCGTGTGAGAATATATCTGAAATACAGTCACTCTTTGTCAACTAAAAAGCTCTCACCCCTTTAAAGCCACATTCTGCTCTCAGCTTGTTTCTTTTAATAACTTCCAAATTATCTTTTCTGCTTCCAGCTTAGCCCCATTTATATGGATTATCTACATGATAGACAGGCTGATCCTTTTTAAACAGGGGGCAGACCACGTCACAACTCTTGAATGGGTTTTCATCCCACTCAGAAAAAGACCCTGACTACTACTAATAACTGCCTAACAGCTAACACAGAGCCTAAGTCCCCACTGTCTCTCTGACCTCCTCTCTACCTCTCTCTGACCATATGAGGATTCTTGCTGTTTCCTGTACCCCTGCAAGCAGGTTCCTGTCTCAGAATGCAATCGTTGCATTTCCCAAAACCCTCTTCCCCTGATAATCACATTGTTCATTCCCTTACTTCAGGTCTCTGCTCAGTTGTCACCTCTTACGTGACATATCTCTTAGGTCTTTCTTAAGTATAAGCACAAAAGAGCAAACATCACTTCAAACCACCCAATCCACCTCAATCAGCTTTTTCCCCATCCATAGTACTTCTCACCACCTGAACTAAACATACATTTTTTATTTGTTCATTGTCTCTCTTTCCATACACAGAATCTTGTTTGTTACTCTGACCTTAATACTCAGCATAGGGCCTGTGTAAAAATGACCTGAAAAAAACCATCTGATGTTGTGATTTGTTGTAGTTATTTATTTATATAATAGGTTTTTTCCCAAATTTGACAGCAATTCATTTCTTTTTTTATTTATTTACTTATTGATTCATTGAACACAAATGGAGCACAGTCACTGCTTCTCTGGTTGTACACAAAGCAGAGCCACACCATCCGCGCATCCACACATATACACAGGGCAATGATGTCTGTCACAAATTCCACCATTATTCTTACCCCTCCACCCCGACCCCACCCCTCCCTTACTTCTATGCTATCTATCCTTCCTCCATTCTTGCCACCCTTCCACCCCGCATTATGCATCATCATTCACTTATCAGAGAGACCATTTGGCCTTTGGATTTTTGGGATTGGCTGATCTCACTTAGCACAACAGTCTCCAACATCATCCATTTACCTACAAATGCCATAATTTTATTCTTCTTTATGGCTGAATAATACTCCATTGTGTATATATACCACAGTTTCTTTATCCATTCATCTATTGAAGGACATCTAGGTTGGTTCCACAATCTAGCTATTGTGAATTGAGCAGCTATGAACATTGATGTGGCTGCATCACTGTAGTAATCTGATTTTAAGTCCTTAGGGTATAGGCCAAGGAGTGGGATAGCTGGGTCAAATGAGGATCCATTCCAAGTTTTCTAAGGAATCTCCACACTGCTTTCCAGAGTGGCTTCACCAACTTGCACTCCCACCAGCAATGTATGAGTGTACCCTTCCCCACATCCTCGCCAACACCTGTTGTTGCCTGTATTCTTAATAAGAGACATTCTAATTGGGGTAAGATGAAATCTTAAGGTGGTTTTGATTTGCATTTCTCTTATAACAAGGGATGTTGAACATTTTTTCATAAATCTGTTGATTGCTTGTAGATCTTCCTCTGTAAAGTGTCTGTTCATTTCCTTGGCCCATTTATTGACTGGGTTATTAGTCTAACAAAAGAAGTGAAAGACCTCTACAATGAGAACTACAGAACACTAAAAAAAGAAATTAAAGAAAGTCTGAGAAGATGGAAGGATCTCCCATGTTCTTGGATAGGCAGAATTAATATAGTCAAAATGGCCATACTACCAAAAGCGCTATACAAATTCAATGCAATTCCAATTAAAATTCCAATAATGGACCTCATAGAAATAGAGCAAGCAATCATGAAATTCATTCGGAGGAATAAGAGACCCAGAATAGCTAAAGCAATCCTTAGCAAGAAGAGCGAAGCAGGGGGTATCATAATACCAGACCTTCAACTATATTACAGAGCAATAGTAACAAAAACAGCATGGTATTGACACCAAAATAGACAGGTAGATCAATGGTACAGAATAGAGGACACAGAGACAAACCCACATAAATACAGGTATCTCATACTTGACAAAGGAGCCAAAAACATACAATAGAGAAAAGATAGCCTCTTCAACAAATGGTGCTGGGAAAACTGGAAATCCATACGCAGCAAAATGAAACTAAGCCCATATCTCTCACCCTGTACAAAACTCAACTCAAAGTGGATCAAGGACCTAGGAATTAGACCAGAGACTCTGTACCTAATAGAAGAGAAAACAGGTCCAAATCTTCATCACGTTGGCCTAGGACCAGATTTCCTTAACATGACTCCCAAAGCGCAAGAAATAAAAGCACAAATCAATGATTGGGATAGAGTCAAACTAAAAAGCTTTTTCTCAGCAAAGGGAACAATCAGCAATGTGAAGAGAGAGCCTTCAGAGTGGGAGAAAATCTGTGCTACACACATTTCAGATAGAGCACTAATCTCCAGAATCTACAAAGTACTCAAAAATCTTTATAGCAATTCATTTCTTAACCATTCTTATCTCCAGTATCTAGCACATAATAAGTGTTCAATAAAAGTTTTGATCAATGGGTAACTACACAGTGCTTTTTATGAAGCACCATGAAATTTTGAAATATTTAATCGCTCGTTTACTCGTAGAAGGTATAGCTTAATGCATATAGCATAAAGTCACAACAATTGCATCCATAAGAAATGAGCTATTGTAACCAATAATCAGCTGTAAGTTTTATGTTAACATTTATTTATTTCTTTATATGTTGGGCTCTCTTAGCTCTAATCTGTAAAGAAGCCATCACACTATAACAAAAGCTTAAGAAAATGTGTGGAGAAATGTGGAGAAAGGATTGTCACAACCACTCATTTCATTCCTGGTCAGAACAGAAGGCCTCCTCTTGTACTGACACACTCTGAAACATGAAGGCAAGGGTTACCTGTTTACTTGTCACTGTTCTAGACCAATGAAGTTCAAACTCGTTAAATCATCGGTTCATGGTGATTTAAGAGTAAACCCTCTGCACTCAGACTGCATATTTTTGAATTCTAGCTTGAATAATTCTTAGTTATGTGATCCTAGGCAAATTCTTAGCCTCTCTTTCCTTGCATATAAATAGGCACAATAATAGGCAGACTTCATACTGCTTATGAAAGGATTTAAGAAGATATATCCACAAAGTATATAAAACTATGCTTTGTAAATAGTAGGATCTCAAATTAGCTATTGTTATTAGCTCAAGTTAGCTTTTATAAAATATAGTTTTTATTACTTTTAATTGTACACAATAACTGTCCATAAGGTATTTCCTAAAAGGCTCTGCTAGTCTTGACTCAAAGAATAAAAACTATTTATGATCAACTCCATTTTATGGTCCATACATTCTCTTATGTTTAAAATGCTTTCCCTGGCACATCCTCCACTCAGCTCAAGAGGAGTTATTATGCACTCTTCATTAGAAAACTCCACATTAGTGGTTTTATTTTTGTGTTCCCTGTGGAAGACTGAAGAATGATTGCCTTAGTAATACATGGTATTGATATTAACTTATTTATTTAATACTTCATCATTAAAATCACTGGGAACTTTTATCAAATTCTACTTATTCAACAAGAAAGACACAGGACAGGACACAGAATTTGCTTCTCAAAGTATCAGTCCTCTGACTGCCCCCAGGAGCTTACAGGACACATGGTGTGGGGAGCTCATGACAGGCCTGGGGACCTGGTGAACAGCAAGTACCTGGAAGAGCTTCAGCATGACCCACTGTGAGTGTCTCAGTAGAAATGAAGCTAGGAACCCAACTACTTTGGCACAAGGAAAATTATTCCAAAATCGCGGGCAATCTCTCACTTCACAGAAAAGAGAAGTGACTGACTGGTTTGTGGGGCAACAGGGTCAGAATCCAGGTCTCCCAAAGTCTATTGGATGCTCTTTCCATCCTTCCAGCTCTTAGGGCTGGTAAAAGAGATTGTGAGATATATGGAAACCTGGAAAAAGTTCATAATGATTTTAAAAGGTTCATTCACATTCTCTGAATGAGAATAAGAAGACAAAGTAGTAACAGAGTAGATAGTACAAACATCACTTTTTGTGTGATGTGGCCTTTGAAAATGAATGGCTGTGCTGTGAAGTGTGTTTTTTCTTGAGGAAAGGGCTAGATGAACTGGTAAATGAAGGTAGAAGGACTGTACTGTTCAGCATCCCTGCCAGGGAGACTTTGTATGAAAATGGGTCAGGTCCTGGCTACAAATATGAATGGAGAGTCATTGTTCCCTGGGTGACCTAAAGAAAGGCATTTAGCTCTAAGTTTTTGATTAAGTGAGGGAAAAAAGACACTTCACAGACTGACGATGATTTTTTTCCTAAAAGGCTTTGCCAATTTATGTCCATTGAAAAAGCAATTAACTCCTTCCAGCCAAAGAGATAGAAAGGATTTAGTCATCAGTGCATGAACAAAACTGAAAGGATCATCCACCTTAAATGATCTATGATCACATTCAAATAAATCAGCCATTAGATTTCATTTTCAAATCCTTAAATCTTTGTTAACTTTACCAGAGTGCCAACCAGTTGCACTATAGAAGAAAAAAAAAAGTATTATCTACAGGTATTTGTTGCTTTAAAGCAAACCCAACTTAAATTCAGAAGTGTGCAAAAATATAAATTACAGAGTGACTTAATTTCACGCATATTTATAAAACTCTTTAACATATCCAGTGCCTAATATGTTTGACAGGAGCTGACTCATAAATATATGTGATTCACATGGCTTTTTAGACCCTATCTAAGTTGTTGTGTTTTTGTTTTTTTTTTTATCAACCAAAAGGTGAGACACAAGTGCTTGAAAGTACATCAAAGTATGTGGTTCGTCAGATTTGACACCCAGCCACAATAGTATACCAGAACAGCCTTAGCGATTTTGATGGAACCAGATGAACTTGTGCAATCAGGAGCCATCAGCTCTTTCTTATAGGAAAGTTTGGATGCCACCATGAACCACTTTTACCAGAATCCCCTGATGTGTTCATTATGAACTCATATTGACCTACTCTGCTGAATCTTGGGAAGTGGACCCCCATAACTTCATTGCACCAAGTTTCTTAATTTTATCATATGAACCCTCAAGTTTGTCAACCATGGGGATGGACTGTTTTACCTTTGCCAAAATTGATGATTCTACTTTTATTGTCATAAAGAGCCAAGTTTCTCACTTCGTAATTAAATACATTAATTTCTTTGAACCCAAACAATCTCTTTTTAAACAAACAAAAGAGAAAACTCTCATGCTGTCACCCTTGGTTAATGTGTCCTACTTCTCATTTATTTCCTTCCTATTTCCCATTTAGTGTTTTCTTCTGTATATCAATTTGTCACATGATATTGCATTTGTTTGCATCGTTGGCTCCTGTCTGATCTACTGACTTTAGTACCAGGAAAGAAGAAAAATTTCTTTAATTATGAATCTCATTGTACAGTAGTCAAAGTGTAGTAGGTGCTCAATAAATTTTTGTTGCACGGCTTTATCTTTGACTAGTAAGGGTTAATGTTTGGAAGACATGTTGAACTAAAATCTTCCTTGGGTAGATTTAGGACTTTTTTGCCAAAGAGGAATTTAGCCCTTAGAGAGACCAAGTAATCCCAAGAAGTACATCTGAGAAAAATTAGTAAGTAGAATGCCTGGAGTTCTGTTGTGTGGTTTTTTTTATTTGTCTTTCACATGGTAACAGGGGCATGTCAGATGAAGGTGAAAACTATTGTTTGAGTTTCTGCTTCCAATTAAACAATAAGCTTCTTGAATTTATGAATTGTATCTCAATAATCTCCATAATACCTAGCATTTAGCGTACGTGTTAAAAAGTAAATGTTTGAGTTAGACTAACTATAACTTAGCATCAGATATAGCCCTGAGAATTGGAAATTGCCTAGAAGATGCTGTTTATATTGCCCCAGTGTTTACGCAAATCAATTTAAATCTTCCTTAAAGATAAGCCTATCTCTGAATATTTAAGTTAGAAGGGACTTCAGAAGTCATCTGTCCATCTCCTAAGAACACAAATATTTCTTCTGCAGTTCCCGTTAAAATTCGTCCAGTTCCAGGAAGTCCGCTGACCCTGAGGGCAAATGTGTACATTTAAACTGCTCTCAGTGTTCACAAGATTTTTTTCCATGGACCAGAACCACTCAAGCCAATGCATTACTGTGGAATTTCTTTCCCCAGGTTACTATTTTCAAGAATTTCCATGCTAGGATATACTTAGGAATTTCTAAAATGTGACAGTAATCTTTAGCAAGGTATAATAATATAATAATAAACTTAGTTAACAGAGAACAACATTAAGAGACTGGGAGGCTTATGAAGAGGGCAAAGAACTCTGCTTCCCTGCAGCCAAATTCTGTGCCAATGAATATTACTCAGGAAGTAGGACAGATGACCCTATGGAGGGTCCTTCCTTGATATCTGATGCTTTCCTGACACAACCACTGTCGTGCCCTGAATTTGCCTTCCTTCACCCTTTTCTCAAATGTTTCAATCAGTACAATCTGATGGTCAGGCTTGCTGTGCTCCCAAACATGAAGAATATGCCCCCTATAGATGCTTCCTCTTTCCCTTGCAGTAAGCTCAGACAGCATTCCAGACTGCAAGCTCTCCCCAAACCACTTTCTAATTGCACCTCTGCTTTCTTGCACTATCATAATCTTTTGTAGCCTAGGCTCTAAATCCTGCCCTGTCACCTCTGGTCATAGGATGATTTTATGTCCTGCCTGGAGGCCTTTCTTTATCAATCATTGCACACATCCTTTCCCAGGGTGCTTCTTGCATTCTCAGCCCTGATTTTGTTTATTTTGTTCTGTTGTTGCCTTTGGTTGTCTACTGCAATCTTAGTTTATTTTGAGCAGAACACTGCATCCCTGCTTTGATCCACTATCCTTATATTTACCTTCAGTGTAACATCTTTTATGCTTTCCCTCGTGGAGTCTGAGACTTTAATTTTGTGATGTGTCAGAACATTTCCTCTGCATAGAATGGGTCTAACGTGTAAGGTGATGTTAGCTTGGATCTACAGCTTAAAAAGACCTTGAGAAAGCAGGTGACTCTCTATGCTCTTCCCCTAGGGGTAGTGCTGCTTCCAGAAAAATTAAGAAGAGCTTTAATTTTCTGTAGATATTCACTGAGCGCCAAGTTTCATGCATACTGAAGAGTCTGTGTTAAAGCAATTCCAAGTCAAATACCATCTCCAAAGTTTCCGCTAGGAGAACTTGCTTGTTTTCTCTTCCATTGTTCTATCAATTGTTGACAGAGGGGCACTGAAGTCTCCAAGCATAATTGTGGATTTGTCTTCTTCTTCACTTCCACCAATTTTTGCATCACATATTTTGCAGCTCTGTTTGCTGTATAGACATTTAAGATTGCTAATGTCCCTTTTATCATTGTATAGGTTTGCTCTGTCTCTAGTAATTTTCCTTGTTCTGCTGCCTACACTATAATAAGTGTAATATTATAAGTATAGTATAATAATATAATGTAATAAATAAATATAATAATGAATAAAAGAAATGTGCTAAATAATGTCACTCCTGCTTTCCTTTGACTAGTGTTTGCATAATATATCTTTTTCCATATTTTTATTTGGATCTGTCATTATATTGGACGTGAGTTTCTTGTATACAGCATATAAGTGGGTAATATTCTTTAATCCACTTGGTCAACTTCTGTTCCTTTAGTTGATATGTTTAGGCCATTTGTATATAATGTAATTATTAATGTGTTAGCATTTATGTGTGCCATTTCTTGGTTGTTCTGTTTGTGCATTTGTGTTTTATTTCCTGCCTTCCTAATGGTTATTACTAGAATATTTTTGGAACTCTGTTTTTAAGTGTATCTTTCATATAGCTTTTCTAGTGGTTGCTTTAGTTATTACATTATATATACATAACTTACTGCAGTATAATGATGTCGTCAGTTACCACTTTGAGCGAAGTATAGAAACTTTACTTCCCTTTGTCTCTTGACCCTCTCCTATTTAGGATATAGTTGTGACCTTCTATTTGCCTTCTAATATCCCTTATCTATGCCTTTAGAACCACATCAGACAGTATTATAATTTTTGCTTCAATCATCAAAAATCATTTAGAAAACTGGAATGACCATTTATGTCTGTATTTTTGTTTGCCATATATTTTTCTTCTGTCCTTGTTTGCTCTTCTATCACTTTTTAAAGGCATTCTTTTAGAACAGGTCTGCTAGGTGATAAATTTTCTATTTTCCTTCATCAGAAAATGTCTTGATTTTCCTTTATTTCTGCAGGATATTCTCCCTGAGTACTGTATTTTAGGTTGATGGAGGGTTTTTGTGGTTGTTTGGTTAGTTTTAGGACTTAAACATATTAGGCCACTTTCCTCTGGCCTTCCTGGTATCTGCTGAGAAATGCACTGTCATTAAAATTGCTTTCTCTTGTTAGCATGATGTCATGTTTTTCTGGTTTCCTTTAAAAATTTGTTCTTTTAATTTAGTTTTAAGAAGCCCTATGATATGTATTCCTGTAGATTTCTTTGGGTTTGTCCTCTTTATAGTTTCTCAGCTTCCTGAATCTGCAAGCTTCTGTCACTTGTCAAATCTGGGAAATTTTCAGCTTTTTTTTTTTCTTTGAGCACTTTTCCAGCCACGCCTTCTTTTACTTCTCCTTCCAAGACTTCAGGGACACCAATAAGAGCTTTTTTGTTATAGACCCACATGTCCTTATAGCTCTGTCCATGTTTTTGCTCAGTCTGTTCACTCTATTTTCAGATTTGGTAATTTCTTTTTCATTCTTTTTTTTAGAGTCTTGACATTTTATTTGAATCATTTACATTTTTCTTGTAGAGGTGTCTATTATAATCCTTAAGAATATTGGCTTTAGAAATAAACAGAAATCTTTTCAAATTATAGCCCACTAGTTCCTTGGCTTTGTCCAATTTACTTAACTTCATTTTACCTCCAAAAATTAAAAATAAATAAACAAATTTAAAGGATAACAAGAACAACAACAACAACAATGGCCTCAGGCTCTCCTGACGGTTCCATGAACTAAAGCATCATTGTATTTTATCACCCGGCACATGATAAATATTTTTAAAATAAAATATCATGATGATTTTGAATCAATGTCCATGGAGATTATTTAACATCATATGTTGCCCAAAGATACAGCTTAAAGTTAAAAAAAATGTATAATGTAATCCCATTTTGATTTTTCAAATATTGAATAGATTGACAGAGATAGGAATGAATGCAGCGACATGCTAATGATGATGTCCTCAATTGTAGGATTGTGGGTGTTTTTTATTTTCTTTGTCATGCAATATTAAATCTTCAGATATTTCCAGATTGAACGTTTGTTTTTCTTCCACATTTTTTTTTCAGATTTGGTAATTTTCATTGTTAGATTTTCCATTTTACTGATTCCCTGCCACTGAATCCATCACCTGGACTTTTTATTTCAGTTATTTTATTTTTTAGACAGGATAAATCAGATTTCTAATACAACCCTTGCCTTACTTGAATTACTTCCTTTGGGGTTTTTGATATGTCAGAAACCTGTGTCCACCCCATTAAAATTAGAATTAGGCTCACTGTTTAATCCTGGAATAGGTAGGTTCCTACATTCCCAGTGCTTATTCTAGTGTTCTAGAATTAGAACATTCCTAATTTTTATTGATTTTGCCTTGACAAATTCCAGGGAATCATCCTTCTGAGAGTGAAACAATCATCCTTTATGATTGACCACACTACTTCCTCTTACTTTCCCTTCTTTCTTGTTCCTTTCCTTTATTAATCATCTTCAAAAAGGTAAAGAAGATGGAGGCCACAGAAGAGAAAGAGAAGCTAAGGAAGAGAGGAATCCTTATAAAGCTTAGTGATGTTTTGCCTAAATTTTCTCCCAAAACTAAAGACTTCTTTTTGTTTAACCTTTATCTAGAAATCCTGTTACGTACACTTTTTAATTTTTGATCCTCCTTTCATTAAAAATATAATAGCAACAAAAATTGGGACAATACTTCATCTGAATTATAATACTAGCCCTTGAACTCACAGATGAAATCTGCTAAAGGTTTCAAGTACCATCATTTTTATTCTGTTTGTTGTTTAGATCCACTTTGTATTATCTTCAATTATTAAACTTCCAATAGGGCTGCATTTTTATTCGTTGATTAGAAATGTTGCTAGGAGGTCATCTATTATTATCACCAAGAAAAATTGGATCACTGCAACTACATTTTTCTCTTTTGCACAGTAGAACAGTAAATATTATGCAAGTACTGGTGCTTAGTAGTCCAAGTTGCCCCTAACTCATTGCAGAGTGTCTAGGAAGGCCCTGGCCATGGTTCTACTTCAGCATTTCTCCCTGCAGAAGTGAACAAATTAGAACCTCCCCTCCTTCACTGAACTGCTGAAGAACAGTGGAGCGATGGCATTCCAACCTTCTATGAAGGACAAATTTGTTAATATGCAAGATTTGCCAATACTTGAGGCCACGTGCTCTAAAGCAGAGATGTATTCAGCCTAATAATGTAGGCAATTCAATTTTTACAATAAAAGAAATGAGTTAACTGAATGGAGTTAATTTTTCACTCATTCTAGTATCTTCCTGTTTTTGCATTTTGCTAGGTCTGTGATCTAGAAAACTCCAACTGCAGTTAACCATGAAGTTAAGCCTCACGATGTCTCATTCTTGCTGCCCTCTTGATTTCGCATTTAGTTTGAGTCTGATTCTTTGCAAACTATTAGAATAGAATCTTAGTTGAGTATGTTCTTAGATGTAACTTTATTATTATTCTTACTAGTTCTATAGGTTTTTAAATAAGGGGAACATGCTGCTGCCTTGGTTATGGAACTTTGTAAAATTCAGTAGAAATGTGACTTTACAAAAGAAAGAAAGACACCTTCTATCTTAACACAAGAAACAGACGCATGATTTCTTTCTTTTTTTTTCTTAATTTCGATCTAGCAGAAGACACAGACCTGCTTTAACTAATATTGAATTAAATTTCATGTTCTCTTAATTATGTCAGCATTTGTTTTGTTCACTTAGATTTCTCATACCTACGTGATAACTTCTTTTTTTAACAGGGTTTAGGGTTAAGAGAAGGTGAAGGGTTCAGGGATTTCTCATGACTAGAAGGAAACAGAATGAATTAATTTAATGTTTGCTGAAGCAGCTAAGAACTGCCTATTTTAGAGTTTGTTTTCTTAAATCATTTGGGCACAAAAATTTCCTCTGTACTTAACCCCAATTTCTCTTCTTTTTTTTTTCTTTCCAAAACAAACAAAACAAATTCCCTAAACACTATCTTCTGGAAAGGCAAGAGTCTGTCAAGCAGATTCAAATTGTTGGGGCCTTTCTAGGCCATAAATTCCACCGAGATTGGTTTTCCTGGTGGCTCCTGCATTTGTGATGGGACTTTATGTCTCCTCAACATCTGGCTTCTAGCAGATGCCTGTGGTGAGAATCCACTTGCCATGACAAACACTCTCCTGATGCCCATCCCTTTCAGCCCTGCACTCAACCATAAGGGTGTTTGACAACATTATCTGTAAGTACTCATTTAATGAATCTTCAGATGTGATAGAAATGTCTGACTATTTAAATGTTCCATGGCTATAAAATTTCCATTTCTCCTTTGAATATCAAGGCCAACTTAATACTTTCGGACTAACTTAGTCTCACCTCATCTTTAAAACTCTAAAATCATTATCCAGTGACTTGTAAAATTTCTTTTGCATACAGAGACATGAAGCAATTTGCCCCATCACGATAGGATGCTATGTGTTATTTCTCGTGTGTATGTGTTGCCTCCCCAAGATTTTAAATTCCTTCAGGACAGGATCTCAAAGGAGCCTAAGTACAGAAAAGATTTTGGCATTCTCTACTACCACCATATCTAATTTTTTTTTTTTAAAAAAAGGATATCATTGGGTCAAATAAGAAAAAGCAAGTCTAGCACATTTCAAATTTTTCTATTCTTTTTCTGGAAAATGTCATTCATTAAATTTTCTAATTTTTGGTGTCCCAAGACACAACATAGATGGTTTACTGGGTAATCCTGACCTGTTTGAAAACAAAATCAAATATATGCTCCTTGCAAGTTTCCATGAACAACTGGAATCTGTCCTCACCCATTCATTTAATTGGCAATCCTATAGTAAGTCTCTAAAATATTGGAGGACACATTAGAAAATTATTTTCATTGGTATTATTGGTTTTATAATGTTCTATCAGAATTTCTTAAAATGAAGGACTTATTCTATTTCTGTAGCACAGATGACAGTGACCCACTTGTCCTCCTTTCAAACTACCCCAACAAAAACTCCATTCTTATCACAGCTTCTATCTTAGAGGGAAACATAAAATTTGCTTAGTATTTTTAGGGGCAATGGAGACATTTTTATATCATGCATTCATAGTAAAATTGAAATCTTAAGTGTTCATCTTTCTCTAATGTTGAGCATGGATTCAACATTATTTTGGGAGGGAGAAGAGTTCTCTGATCTCACCTCTATCCACAGCTCCTTCCACATTCTGGATTTGGTACCGAAGACCAGAAATAGCAGATTAAATCTTTTTCCCAACAATGCTGGATTACTCTTTTCAATGACTCTTGATCCAATTGTTAATATCTTTTTTTAAGATAATTATGCCTCACTTAGGCAAAGAATCTGATTCTTAAGTTCAACACAAGACTGTTAGAATGATTATTTCCAGGTAATGAATCTTTCTGGCCCCTGTTTTAATAACTTCTTTTGCTACTTCTGTTCACTTTTTTTTCTTTGATAGGTTTTTTTTGTTGATCGATATTATTTTGTTAAAGCAGTTTTTAGTTCGTAGCAAAACTAAGCAGAAATTACAGAGATTTCCTCTATACCTCCTGCCCCAGCCTACACATCCTGAACCAGAATGGTACATTTGTTACCATTGGTAAATGTACATTGACACATCATTACCACCTAGAGTCTGTAGTCTCATTAAGATTCACTTTTTGCTTTTATACATTCTATGGGTTTTGACAAAGGTATACATGACATTTATCCACCATTATAGGAGAATACAGAATAGGTTTACTACTCTAAAAATCTGTGCTCTCCCTATTCATGCTTCCTTCCTCCTTGCCCCTGGCAACCACTGATATTTATATGGTCTGTAGTTTTGCCGTTCCTAAATGTTATACAGTTGTAATCATGCAGTATATAGCCTTTTCAGACTGTCTCCTTTCACTTAGACTATGCACTTAAAGTTCTTCCATGTCGTTCCACGCCTTGATAGCTCATTTATTTTTAGCACTGAGAAGCATTACATGTCTGAATGTACCAGTTCATTTATTCATTCACCTATCAAAGGACACTGTGGTTGCTTCCAAGTTTGGGGCAATTATAATTAAAGCTGTTATAGCATCCATGTTCCAATTGTATGTGGATGTAGTTTTCAACTCACGTGGGTAAATGACCAAGAACATGATTGCTGAATCATATAGTGAGAGTGTGTTCGGTTTTATTAGAAACGGACAAAAGGTCTTCCAAAGTGGCTGCACCATTTTGCATTGCCACCACAGTGCGTGAGAGGTCCTATCCACTTTTCCAGTGGGTTATGGCGTCATTTGGCTCAGAGTATTTACTATGATGTGGCTGATAAGGCACATGGTTTCCTTCTAGAAAGCAAGGGCCAGCTCTAGTCATTTAGGAAAATGGGGTGCTGAGAGCTGCAAGACAATGAATTTCACTTGATAAGTCGAAACCAGAACCAGTTGAGACCCCATTCTGGTCCTCATCTGCCATACAACTTGACATGACTTTGTATTAATTTCTTACATATTTTGGTTTCTCTTTCTTCTGTTTAAAGTTAAGAGATATCAACATATTTTAAAGAATACTTATCTAATAATACTCTTAGATTAAAGAAGAGAATAAATTGATAAATATTCAAGCTTCTGATAACATTACAGGAGGTGAGGTCAAAGACTCGTACCCTTGTTTGCTTACTTAGAGTGTGTTTTTCTTTCTTCACAACTTGATATAAAGTACAATGTGACTATAAATTGATAAGTTTGTAGCTCTCAAATCTAGAAGCAAGAACAGAGATTATTCATGGGATGATTTAAGGGGAATAAAGTGCTGTGTGAAAGAAAAAAATAGAAACAATATTTTTTTTTCTTAAATGGAGAGGTTTATCTCTCTAAGTCTCCTAACCATTCATCCTCAAAACTATTTCTTTCCACTCCCTTGTAGGCCTCCTTGGGAAACTTGTTCCAATTTATTAGACCTTGGCTGTGATCATGAACATACTTTCTCACCCTATAGATGCTTAAAAATTACATCTACTTCTTTTTCAGCAGTTCTATCACTTGTGATGAGACCAGTGTCATGAATTTTAGTGTGATGGGGATCATGTTGAAGGGCTGGTGCATGACTCAGCAAAGTGGCTTCAGAAAACTCACTTGGGTCTTCACTTCCCAGGTCTAGTCCTCAACCTTGGGGATCTAGGCATTTGGTGTTGGCAGTATCCAGATACAAGTGGGCTCTGGGAATGCAGAAAGATTATGGCACCCCAGACTCACCAAAGATTCCTATATAAAGCATGACTTCACTTTTTTGGGGGGTGGGGTACTGAGGATTGAACAAGTTGTACCTTAACCACTGAGCTACATCTCCAGCCCTTTTTATATTTTATTTAGAGGCAGGGCCTCCCTAAGTTTCTTAGGGCCTCACTAAGTTGCTGAGGCTTGCTTGGAACTTGCAATCCTCCTGCCTCAGCCTCTTCCACCTTTTTAACATACAATAAGAAAATAGAGGTTGGGGGGAAGAAAAGCAATAGAAACAGATGAAGAACTTTTCTTTCCTAGCTTGGGTGGGCTTCAGAATTTCTCCACATCTCAGTCCTCATCTATAAATGGGGATATTCATAGGAGGCAACATCATAGGACTGGGTGAGAATTAATGGAGTATTGTATGTAAAATGCATTAGCACCCCCCTTGCCACTTACTAAACATTCAAATATTAGAAAAAAAAAAAGGAAACCTTCTAGTTCCTTTGTGCAGTGATTTCTCTCTCAGCATGGGATATTTTATGTGTAAATTCAGAATAAAAAGTGTTCAGGAGATTGCAATGAAGGAGAATTCACTGGTGGCATCCTTTTTCTTACTGGGGGTTTCTTGTCTGAACAGTGTTACAGACACCCTGATTGAGGGTGTTTTCTAAATATTGTTCTTACACACCTTACACACTTGATGCTGGTCACCAACCTTCCCGTCGATGTGGTCTTTCTTTAGCCCTCTCCACACCACTGGAGAAAACACCTGGCAGAGATGTGACAATGCTTCCTCCAGTGCCTGTGGCGGACAGCAAGAATCCACTACGATCTGCTCCTGCTGTGCCCACAGTCACCCTCTGACCCCTTCCCATCACCGCCCTCTATGCAGCCACTACCGCTCACCCATAATTTTTACTGGAAGCGAAATGCATTTGCAGTCCTGGGAATGGACCAGAATGAAGTCACCAATACCTTCCTCTGAACGAGACATGATGCACCTCATTTCTCATCATTGTGTGCTATTTCCATTCACCATGCTAATTTTAGGACAACTTCCAGATCTTCCACAACCTCATAAAATATGGGTGAATAAAGATAAAAGTTAGATAGTGATCTCCATAGTAAGTTTAAAAGAGCTGGTACTTTCAGCATTTCCATTCACTGACTTCCTTAACCTCTTCAATGTACAATAAGGGTGACTGTTTAAACCAATCATCATATGGAACAGTGTTCAGTGATGGAAGCACCAGCAATGGGCACACAACACGCTGGATGGATCTCAAGGGAGTTGTGCTGTGTTGAAAAGGCCAGGCTCAAAAGGCTGTATGGCGTACAATTCCATTTACATAATATTCTTGAAATGACAAAATTATAGAGATGGAAAAGAGATTAGTGGCTCCCAGGGGTCAGGAAAGAGGGAGGATGAAGGTGGCTGGGGTTGTTGAAGAGTAGCACAAGGGGTTCTTGTAACAGAAATGTTCTGCATCTCGACTGTGCTGATATTCAAGGGAATCTACATGGGTTATAAAACTGCCTTTAAAAAATACAAACACACCCCTGCATATAGAACTGGTGATATCTGAATAGATCCGTGGATTGTATAAATGTCATTTTCTGGTTATGATACTGCACTGTAGTTATACAAGATGTTACCATTGAAATGGGAAACTAAGTGACAGGCATATGGGATCTCTATTATTTCTTACAACTACATATGAATCTACAATTATCTCAAAAGATTTTAGAAACATCTATAATGAGCATTTTGAGAATTGCAACAGTATCTTGTAGCAATTAAATATCAAATAAAGGGGATTGTTCTTGTAGGAGAGAATGTTGTGTGGATGTTTTCAGCCTCAAAAGGGCTATGTTCTTAAAATTTCCTAATAGTTCCACTTTGGGGAATGTTCCCAAGTATATATATGTGTATGTTCCTTCACCTAGCCTGAGTCACCCAGGTTAGAGCAGAAGCTGTTTACCCAACATTTCGTCAGTCTGAGAACCTTATTTAATACTTGAGAGAATATTGGTTTATAGTTTTGCCTTGTTTTCTATTTTTAATATGAAACAGTATAATAAGTAAGCAAAAGTGAGTTACAATGTTTTTTTCCCATAAAAATGGGAAAGCAGGTGCCACATGACTATAATCCTAGAGGCTAGGAAGGCTGAGACAGAGGATCACAAATTCAAAGCCAGCCTCAGCAACTTAGTGAGACCTTAAACAATTCAGCAAGATCCTGTCTCTAAACAAAATATAAAAAGGGAATTTGGGGATGTGGCTCAGTGGTTAGGCACCTGTGGTGGGTTCAATCCCTGGTACCAGAAAGAAAGAAAGAAAGAAAGAAAGAAAGAAAGAAAGAAAGAAAGAAAAGAAAGAAAGAAAGAAAAAGCAGGGAATATTCTGGAGCACTATATAGTTCAGCCAGAGGTGGCAAACATGGGGTGAGTGCTTCCAGTCAGCGCCCAGTCTTAGTCTGTGATTGATGTCATTTGTCGATCATGATACTTAATTTTCTGAAGAGTCTGGATGTTTCCTCAGTATCCTTCTTGCCATACACTGCAGGTAGCCATTAACAGTGAATTGCCATTGACACAAGTTGAAGTCCCCATTTATGTGCTCTTTCTCCTTCCCAGAGTGTGGGACTTTGCAGCGTACTCTATCCCCTGTCCATGCCAAATACAAAGAATTTTATGCATTCACATTTGTTTCCTCCCCCAGTTTCACCTCATCTGAGCATGATTCACATGCTTGCTGAAATGCTTTTATCTTTCATAAATAAATACTCCCCATGTGAGTGTTTTTGCATTTAAAATACAACCTTCAAAAAAAATGCAGTGCCATATGCAGCTGGTAAACTGTGAACAGATTTTTAAATTCCTTTATAAATCAAGGAGAAAAAGCCAACAACTAGCCAATGTGGAAGAAAGTAAGTTCTCTTGGGCAAGTGTTTATTTTTAACACTATTTGTATTTGCAATAATTAATACTTATGGGCAACTGTTAAGTATCTAAATGCTGACACCAGTAACTTGTTTTAAAATAACTTTCAATCTAGGAGAAAAAAAAATGGGTGATTTTAATTTATCTTCTTAACAAATACTTCCAGAGTTGTATAAGAAAAGCAATACAAACCAGCAAATCATAGAATGGTTTATCTGCAACAGATAACTCTTCTAGTGCCCATCCTTCCTGAGTACCTATTGTGTTCTAGGATCACAGTGTCCACGCTGTGAACCAGGTTTAGAGGAAGGAGCTTAAGGCAATCCATACTTCCAACCTTAGACCATGCTACCGTCCTCTAAATGATCTCAGATATTTGCAAAGTTGAGTTTTAAACGGTTACTGTGATGGAGGCAAGTAGACCATGAAAATCAATATAGAAGAGGGATTGAAGGAAGGGGGACCTGGGCATGGCTCCCCAAGCCCACATCCCACTAGAAAGTAAGTGTGGTCATTTACAAATACAATCAAATCGTGACTTTTTCTTTCAAATTATGTGTAGTGTTTTATTTTCCAAACAATTACTAGGTTATTAAGGACCTGTTTGTTCATCAAGTTATTGGGACCTAACTTACTAATGAATGGAACTGTTAGGTATTTCTGTTTTGTAAAAATACTACTTAGACCTCAAGTGAATTTGGGTCCCTCTGCACTGGGGCCCTGGAGAATAACTTCATCCATGTGATCTCTTGTATTTCATGAAATCCCATATGATGGGTATGATCAGACTAATTTTATAGTTAAAGAGGTTGAGATTTAGTTGAGTTTTAGGAACTTGTCCAAGTCTACCCCACTGCTAAGTGACTGAGGTTGTATAGGCTGTGAGTTGCCTAAAAATTTCACAGCAAAGTGGAGGCAGAACTAAAACAAAACCCTGGCATCTCTCCTCCAGGATGCCATACTTTTTCTGCAAATCCTCCTTTGTCTTCTACCTTCCAAGTCTGAATTGACAATATGAAGAGGTGAACTCCATTCCACATATCTCATTTTACTTCAGGAATATTTGTGTGGATTTAATTGTTGCCTTTCTTGAGTATGTGAGGAATATAGTCTGCCCTGTTGGAGTGAGGATTTGTGTTCAGTCTGAATAAATGCTAAAACAATATTAAAACAACTTTGGGCTCCTGTAACCAAGACGACCCTGAGGTCCTGCAGAGAACCTCTCCTCATGTTTCCTGCTGCTAAATGGCTGATCCAGCCTTTCAGGGAATTGGACACTTGGGATCTATTTTCAACCTGGTGAGCTCCAATTTAACACTGATGAGAGAGAGGAGTTTCCCTTTGGCTCTCACAAAAATGAGATGCCATCTTTTTTAACCTAGAGGGACAGGTGATATTAAAACCCAGAGTCCGTCGGATGCTGATAAAACCTTTATGGGATTTGCTGTGTTGGCCTCTATCATAACATGTCATTTAAAACACAGCTCTCCCCAGGTTCTGGCAGTTTCTGCTTTGCTTTTGTTCAGTAGCATTTAACTTGCAGCCTTCCAAACAGCATGATAAACAGTCTTTGTGCTTTCCAGCTTATTTCAATAAGCTTATAGAAATTTAATTTTAAAAAAGATTTATTATAAAGCTGAGTTAAAATGACTCACATGTAGACACAAAGGTATCTCTAAGATTGAATCTTTCTTTGATTTGAATAGTGTAAGCTATTCAGATATTTATTGACTACATATTATTCACCATTCTTTCTGCTGGAAAATAGAGACTCAAAGGGGAGAAAGCACAGAGACCCCCTTCTGTAAATGGAATTCATGTGGATGGAATTCCACTCTTGCAGTGGTTGCAATAATAAGGCATTTACCAGTTCTGATGGCTACAGGGAGAGAGTAGTGAGTTCTAGACCATGCTACCAAGGCAACCTTTTAGAAGAGGTGATGATTAAGTTTTATCCTGAATCTCGAGTAGGAGTGTTGCTGGGTGAATATGTTGAGAAAGGGAATTCAGTACAGAGAAGAGTTTGTGCTCAGAAACCAGAGGCTGAAGTGGCATGGTGTGAGGGAGGCAGCCATAGCTGAGGATCACTGGACTGCAGAGTGACTGTGGGCAGGACAGGAGACAAAGCCAGTGTACCGAAGAGGTTGTAATGGTCGATGCTCTTGTAGGTCGTGCAAATAAATGGGTTTTATAGGGAAAGAACAAAGAGGCAGGGGCACAACATGATCGGATTTGCAAATCTGTAAAAAGAAAAAAAGAAAAAAAAAAAAAACCAAATCCCTCTGGAGGAAGTGTAAAGAATGGCTTGGAACAGATAAAAAGAAAAAAAAAAAAAAAAAAACAGGAAGAACTTCAGGATCTTGCCTTCCCCAAGGATGACAATGAATATCATTTATCACTGAAGAGGGTGGGAACAAGTAGGCTGGATAGATAGTAGGGCCTTGCTGGAAGGTGCATGTTGGAGTAAATTTGAGAAAAGATTTTGAAAATGTTATTGAAAGTAATTTTTTAAAGGGTCTTATGGACAAACATCACCAACTTGAACTTGCCCAGTTTCTCTCTGCATGACCGGTCGCTAGTCCCTTCATGAATGACTCACCTAAAAGGCCACACAGACATTCAAGACTGAGAGTCAGAAGCTCAAAGTCCATCCATCCATGTCCTTTTGCTTTCCAGTGGGCATTTTAACTCCTCAAACTTTGAGAGTGGTGAGAATTACATGATAATTATTTAATCTTAATTTGATTTATTAAATTACAATAATTCAGTAATATTATTTGTATAATATTACTGAGAGAGAATGGTGAGAATTACATGATAATTATTTAATCTTAATTTGATTTATTAAATTATAATTATTCAGTAATATTATTTGTATAACTTAATTATAGCTGCTAAAACCTGTTCCATTCTTACACTTTACATAAAGGACATTTCACAGGTTAAGAAATCCAGGTGCTATTGCTACTTTTGCAATATTCTCCTTTATAGGGCTTCAGAAACATGGCCAGTCTTTCCATGTGACAGAGCAAATACTTCTTCCTCCTATGTGTTCCCTTCAAATATTAATATCTTCCAAGGTTCAGATCTTTCCCTGGCTCTCTTCTCAAGAGAAGGCAGAACATAGAGGAAAGAGCTGTATTTTTTTTGCCTTGCTGTGGGACCTTTGGTGTTATGTTTTGGATGTGAGGTGTCCCCAGAAGCTCATGTGTGAGACAATGCAAGAAGGTTTAGAGAAGAAATGATTGGATTATGAGAGCCTTAATCCAATCCAATCCGACTTAATCCCCAGACAGTATTATCTAAGTGGTAAGTGAAGGTGGGTAGAGTATGGCTGGAGGAGGTGGGTCCTTGGGGGTTTACCTTTTGGGTATATATTTTGTATCCATCAAGTGGAGTCTCTCTGCTTCTGATCATCATATGAGCTGCTTGCCTCCACCACACTCTTCTGCCATGATGTTCAGCCTCACCTCCAACCCTGAGGAATGGAGTCAGTTGTCTATAGACTGAGACCTCTGAAACCAGAAGTCCCCCAAATAAACTTTTCTCCTTCAAAATTGTTCTTGTCAGGTCTTTTAGTCACAGCAGTGAAAAAGCTGCAAGTCATTTAACTGTCTGGGCCTCAGCTTTCCCATTTCTTAAATGGGGGTTTTGCAGCCTATCTCTTAAGGTTGTTGTGAGGACTCATGGGAAGTCATTACAGTGATTGGATCACCTCTCATATACCACAATGGTTGAAGCACTTCTCATATGCTGTTTTTATTCCTGGATCTCAGAGCAGCAAACCAAATGCCAACTGGTTAATTCCATTTGAACCTCATAGTTAACATGCTTATAAACTGAACTTCCCCTTGACCTTACATACTCTCTTGTGTTCCTGTATTTGCAGCACAGTAAGTGGTACCATTATTTATTCTAACTATTAGAATAGAAACCCATGAGTTTATCATCTGACCCTGTTCAAGGCAAGTCCTACCAATTTCAGCTCGTAGTTCTCCCTTGATTTGATTTTCTCGTCTCCATTCAAACTGTCACTGGCATCACCAATCCTCACTTGGATCACTGAAGCGCCATCTTCAGCCCAGAGTTTTCTATCCAACAACACATGAGTTGATACCAACTAAGTTGCCAGCCTCAGCAACTTAGTGAGACCTTAAACAATTCAGCAAGATCCTGTCTCTAAACAAAATATAAGGGATGATACCCATCCCTTCAGTTGTCCCCACTGCCTTCAGGACAAAGTCCCGACTACGTATCAAATGATGTAGAACTTGTCATGATCTTGGACGTTTCTTTCCAACTCATCCTTCTGGTTTTCTTCATATTCCAGGTGCTTGACGCTGCTTTTAGGCTCTTGTGCATACCTTGCCATTTCTGGCCCCTGTGTTTGCTCATGCTGTCTCCTATATTGTTCTCTACCTCCCAGTTCTTCTTTCCTCATTAGCTTCAACCAAATTTAACACTACTGTTACCACCCTGAACTCCACTCTGGAAAACCAGGGTAGTACGTGGGATGTTAGCAGGACGGCTCTAAATGCAGTCCAGTGTGAAAGTATCACAATCTACTTTTATCTCTGCCTTCCCCAGTCTAAGAAACAGGGACTAGCTGTCACTAAATTCTTCCTGAACTGAATTGTCCTACTGTTCATTGCTGATGCTGATGATATTTCTGAAGTGTTTTTAATTTTTTTGAAGCAGGAGTTAGAATGACTTTCTTGTACCATTCTGCAGCACCTAGCCTCCTGGGACAGTGTTTAGAGACCACTGTTTGCATAGCAAAACCTTATTAACTAAGACTCATTCTGGTTTTTTAAAATATCTTTATTTTATTTATTTCTTTTATTTAATGTGGTGCTGAGAATTGAACCTAGTACCTCATACATGAGAGGCAAGCACTCCACCACTGAGCCACAACCCCAGCCCCCTAAGACTCACTCTTGAAAATTTATGTTCATTTAGTCCTCAAGCCTTGTCCTCCTAGTGAAAATGATTCTTCAATATGAACACAAGAGAGTTTTGGGCCTTCCCAAACACAAATGTTGATCTTACTCAAAAGAAGTAAAAAGATTCTGCTAAAGCAACTTCTATAGTTCTTTAGAAACTTATATAATTTTCCTTTTCCACTATTTTTGTTAGAATTGGAGGGTTTTCGTTTTTGGTTTAGGGTATGTGTGTGGCAGGGGGGGACAGTGAGAATAGAATCTAAAATTTAATTAGAAGGAAGCCAAATGGCCTACTCCAGTGTTTTAAAATTTTTTGCTCAACCCCCACAGTAATAAAAACATGTTTGGACCCAGAATATAATTATACATAAACAAATTACATGTGAAATATTTTTAAAAGCCAAAAAGTATCCGTTTTCATATGAGAGATACTCTATTTTCTACTGTATCAATTTCATTTTAAAACTGCTTGTCAAATTCCAGTAAGTTGATTTCCTGACCCACTAACAAGCAGTTGCTTACAGCCTTAAAAATGCTGATTTAGTTCAACTTCTGTTCTAATGCAGGAAGCCTTTCCCTAAAATAAATTAATAAAGCAACACTTCTAAACCAGCATGAGTCCCTTTCTCTGTCAACCCCGCCTTACTGTGTAATGTCCCAAGCATATCTGTGTATTTTCTTCCTGTCAGGGGAACATAGAGATTTCACTGAACTGAGAACACGTGGTCTGGAGAAACTAGACCCTCAGCCTCTCAGGTCTCAGGGATTTTCTACTTGAGCAACTTTGAAGTCCAAGTACATCTAAAAGGTTCAAAGCTGGGGTAGTAGAAAGAAATTTGACTTTAGACTTGGCTTGTGACTTCAGCTTCCCAAATACTGAGCCTTGGACCAGCTGCATCGGATTACCTGAGGAAACTTGTTGATATATCAGTTCATGGACCTCAAACCCAGAATTATGAGCACTGGAATAAGGCTTGGAAATGTGGTCATTTTATATGCTCCCTGCACAATCCCCATGTGGCCATGACTGGAAACCTATATCTGAGCTTTTTGAACCGTGGTATCTTCTTCCAGAGAATAGTCATGCAATCTGCCTTCCTGGTATGGTTGTTCTGGGGAATAAATGAAATGCTATAAATTAAAACATACACCCACCCACACACACACACACACACAGCCAAAAGTCTTAGGTGCCAATAGGAAGGTCTTCTAGATCTTTCAGTCAGAGTAACCTGGGCAAATTAGCAATGGTTTTCTGAATTTTGAAATTCTAGAATCAATTGCAATGTTTAGACTGAGCATAACCGATAGACCCAAAACATCACAGTATAAATCACAAAGTAGCATATGATCATCTCCCAGCTGGCCTGCTCTGTCCTTGCTCACCTTGAAAATTATTAATAATAGCTGAATGTGTAAAGAGATGGATTTCTTTCTTCTAATAAGCTTGCACATTTTGCTCATGATAACACCAAAAATTTCTTAGAACTTAGAGAAAAATGTTTCATGTAAATTTTTAGAAGTATGACAAAAAGAAGCCCTCAGTGAAATGTTGGCCTCTCTGAAATAAAATAACATGATGTGTGCCCTAGTTATCACCTGTGGAAAATAAAGGGTACGCTCTTTTTTGGGGGGTACGCTCTTTTTTTTTCTCCCCTTTTACAAATGCATATCAGAACAGAAACTCAAGAAAGTCCACCTTATGTCTTATGAATAGGTGAAATCTAAATGAGTGAGCCCTAAAGTGAATGGTGGATTATAAGCTAATGCACTTTGACAAGGGACTGTACTAGAAAAATAGAGGTACATAGAATGTTCAGTCTTCGAGGAGGTGATATCAAGGGCTTTTCAGGTCATGTATGAAATTCTTTACTTCAGTTCTCTCATGGTACTTATCTAGTAAAGATTTTTATTTAATAATATAGACATATAATAAGATTTATATGCAATATCACATCCTATATAGGATTTGTATTTCAAATCTTCTACTTTCTGTGTGAGTAAATTTGGATTTTGTCTATAGCTATTGGTGAACAAAAGTTAAGTTTCCACATGAAAAATAAGCAAATAATTATTTCCCAATGCTGCAAGATATTATAAGGAATTTTCAAAAACTGAAACTAAGGGAATGGAATTAGAACAGTAACTTTATGGTTTCTACGAGGGCATTGGAAGTGTAAATCCTTGTATAAAATGGAATAAGAACTAGTCACTCAGATCACCTTGTGCTGGAGCTGTCATTGAGAAACCCTTCTTTAAAACTTGATGTAAATTTTCAGGGTAGAAAACCAATCTTTTAAGACTTGCTATTTAAGGAAAGGTGTAGAATGTAAGAACAAATAAATAGAATGATACTAAGAATGTTTAAAATTATCATATTTGATCGATGTCCAAACAATTGTTTTCTAGTTTCCCCCAATATCTGAATAAGACAAGCTGCTACAGAGTATTTTTTTTTTCATTTTTCATAGCTAGACGTAATCAACTCCTAGCTACTTTGTCAACCTCAGAGGAACTTTGGAATGTGCTGATGTGGGGAGTCTGAAGTATATTGACTAGGTTTTTGTCCTCCTCCCTTTTATTTATTACTGCCCTGAGGATAACACACAGTCTATGTGTTGGAAAACACTTTACAGTTTATGAATTCCCTTCACCTGTTCTATTTTATTTGACCTTTGGGGTACCTGGTAAGGTAGGCAGGATCTGTCTCTGGAAATATCTTCTGAGGTAAGCTAAATAAGATGAGGTATCTGGGGAAAGGAGGACACTTGTCTACTGATGAGTTACTGAGTCTATAAAGTTCAGTCTTAGGATTTATTCCCAGGGCTCTGAGTCTGATCTCTCAATGCAGCAGAATATTCTATGCAAGTAACTGCTAAAATACAGAAGCAGAAAGACTCAAATGATGAATGAAGAAGGAGCTTACATTTCCATCCTGGACATTTCAGACGAGATTCCTCCAGTTAGGAACAGGGCAGCATAGTGTTAGGTCAAAGCATATGCAATTATGAAATAGAATGGACTGCTTTATACGGTTTAACTTAGAAAGTCATTTTCTAGATTCAGCTGTGTAATCCTGAGGCTGAGCCCCAACTCTGCCACTGTTGTGTAATGTGACCTTGACCAAGGCCAGGTAACTTTCCCTGACCTGTGTCCTCATCCATGAAATGCACAAAATAGTGTTTATCTCCTGGGACAATTGAGAGGATGAAATACATGATGTGTTGAATATCCAACTCATGATCTACTGCCACTAAGTAAAAATGTGAGTTTTTGCACTGTGTCAGCACTGGGATGAGCTGGTGGTTTGCACAATCAGAAACAGCTCACCCTGGTGGACCTGGGGCCCCATGCATCTGACTCTGAGTTATTTTGAGTTCTCCCCACTCCCTCAATCCAATATCTAATTATCCACTAAATATTTCCTACTTGATATCCAAAATGATTATTTAATTCACTTTTTCTCTCTATTTTTATAGCACTGCCCTAATTCAAGACCTCCATACTATCTTTTGACTAGATGGTTGTAACCATCTCAAAAGTGGTCTCATTTCTAGTTTTGGTTCTTCCACCCTTTTCCTTGATGTATGTAAGTCTAACAATATGCCTTCCAATAAACTACAGAATAAAATCCAATTCATTTCCATGGCATAAATGGTGACCCCTGATCTGATCCTCATCAAACTTTCCTGCCTTGTCTCCTGTCACTGTCACCTCACTTAGTTTTAATAACAAACAACAAATTATTTTTGGCCTTCCATGCACACTCTCCAATTCATTCTTCTGTGCATGACTCTGGAAGACATCATCTGGGTCTATTTAATAAACTTCCTTATCTGTCAAACAAATGCTGGATGGCAGTAGCTGCCCAGTTGGAGTCTCATGGGCAGGGTTCTCTAAACTCTTGGCCCCTAGACTGGCTGCTTTCCTCACTTCAGTTACCTTGCCCAATAAAAGATATAAAAATGGGAAATCATCAAAGGTCAAAGAGATGTGACACTTCCAAGGCATCACAATAAACAATTGTGATAAGGCTTTGTTTTCAACCTGGATTCTAGATTTCAAGGAGACTGATCACAGTCATTACAGCAGACTATGTCTAAAGGGACATGGGAGGGAGGCGATCCATCTAAATGTCAGAAAACCACTGTGTCACCTGGTATATCCCAGAGCCCTCAATGACTTCAACACAAACAGTGACTCATGACCCCTTTAAATCCCAAAACAAGCTGACACTCTTATCAGCACACTTCTGAAAGGTTATGATTTTTGATCCAGAAGGAAATGCAGATGAAGACTAATTTGGTGACTGAGGGCTGAATAGAAAGAGGATATGAAGTTTCATCCTTGCTGCCTGACACCATGATTGCCTCTATGGCTCAATTAGCTGTGTCTTGAAGAAACAGGGCAGTGTGAGTCTGAATGAGCCTAGATGGAAACCCACCCATGCAGGTAAGGTTTCAGGTGTTTTGTGGCTCACCAAGACCATGTGACCCCAGGATTGGAATTACCTGAGTACTCTAGAAGGGATAGGTCACATTTTTCCTCTCTCCATGCAAATCTTTTTATCTGGAGATGTCTTAAGTTCTCTTGAATGTAATTCAAGATACAGGAAGCAAAGAGTTAGATCTCAGATTTGTTTTTTAAATAAATACTTTTAAAAGCATTATAGAGTAGAAAAAATACTAGACCTGGAATCAGACACAAATATATTAAGTCTTAGTGCCACGGACCAACCATGGGTTTTGCATGAGTTACAGAGTCTCTCTGAGATTCTAGCTGCCTGCATGTGGAAAGAAGATGGATGATACCCATCCAGCAGGACTGATTTAAGGGTCAAATAGATACTCCTATGTGAGAAGGCCCAGAATTATAATTAGCACCCAGGAGGAACTGTATTCTTTTGTTCTTTCTTTCATCGTCATTGCTAATGGTCAACCTCTTTGTTTTGAAAAGAACTAGGTTCCCCACCCCCACCTTCTACTTGTATTTGAAAGCTGCAGGTCCAGCAAAATAATCGTGGCTATTTGCAATAAAAACAGATGGATGACTAGACCAGCCAGAGGAAAAATAGGATGGCTCCACAAGGGAGATGTGACAGAGGGCTTGGCTGATTGACTATAATTTAGAGCATCCATCATCATTGGCCCAGGGAGAGACACTATATTCTAAGTCAGACTTGAGCTCTGATTCCTTCCAAGGTGTTAAGTAACTCATTTAATATCTGATGAAGATTCTCCATAATGCTTGTCATAGCTGGGTTGTCTTTGCCAAAATAATTTCTTATATGCTGTTGTTACACATTAATGCAAAGCGATGCATTCCTACAGAGTAAGGGACTTAATGTGCCCTTCGTGGATACATTCAGGCAGCCTATAAACTCCCCAAAATAGTACACACAGGTTGATAGATATATGTGTGTGTCAGAATTTCATAAGGAGAGGATCTATAGCTTTTATTAGGTTCTCAGTGGAGTCTATGACCAAAAAGAGTTTTTAAGAATCACTGCTACAGAATGAAAGACCTTATTTGTGACAACTATGAGAGACAGTTTTCAAGAGTGTATTTTTCCTGGAGTTTCAAAACATATGCCTGATGAAAACAGGATCCTCAAAACATACCTTCATGAAAACAGGATCCAAGCCATGCACTGTTTCTTTGAACAGTACATGATAATAGAATTTTTACTACATTTGCAAGTGTTGGGCGCATGCCTATAATCCCAACAACCCGTAAGGCTGAGGCAGGAGGATCACAGTTTGACTCAGAAATTTAGTGAGGCCCTAATGACCTTAGCAAGAAGGGTTGGGTTTACAAAAACAACAACAACAAAAAGAAAAAATAGTGGCTCAGTTGTTAAGTGCCCTTGGGTTCCATACCTGGTGCAAAAAAAAAAAAAAATTTACTACATTTGTTTCTTAGCTATTCATGCAGACAGTCCAAGGTCCTTCATAAAAGCTTATGAAATATGTTGCAGTTTATGATATTTTTCTAATGTTAAACTTTCCCTATTATTCCCTCATGTATGAAAAATAAGTTCTAACTCATTTTCTCAAGTGACAGTTTCTTTGAGCGTGAGGTAATAGGGCTTGGAGTTTCCTCTTACAGTATCCAGGTAACCCATGTGCATTACTTATAAATAAAGCCTGCTGACTACTGGAATACCCTCCAGCAGATGGGAAACAGAGCTGCTTCAGACATGGCCCTCCCACAACAGGGGATTAACTGAGAGACAATGGTGCACCGTGGTGGCGAGGTGGATTTTGCGGGACATTGATGGTTGGGAGTATTTGAAATGAATAAGCTAAAGTCACTGCCTCTATCACAAAAATAAAAACTGACAATTCAGGTGTATAAACAGTACATTCTTTTCCCCTTGCCCTCTGATTATGTGGCTGAGTCTATAATAGGAGAGTCCAGAAAGGCCTGAAGGGATGCCGCCACCACCAGGGAATACCTTGTCACAGAGACATATCTCTGACCTCTTCAATTTCCTGAGAGGCAAAGCCCACTTGAAAGGTTAGCACTTGGTAGACAAGGGATATTCAGTTTGAACATGCCAGTAGCTGACAGTTCTTGATACTGCTTTTTGTTTCCTTCTTAAACTTCTTTTTAATATTGCTAACAAGGAAAGGAAGCAGAGTAGAAAGAGCAGACCAGATAGAGCAGATACTCCCAGAGCGTGCTGGGAGAGAAGACCAGGGAAGCAAAGGGGACTCGCCAGGAAGCTCCTGAGTCAGTTTAGCAAGTGTGTGGTTGGGGTTTTAAACACCCCACACTCTCTCCTCAAACACCCAGCAGGCAGTGTGCAAATGGCCCAATCACAGGCCTGGAGTTCCACAAGCCCAAATATGACCCCATTATCCATGCTGTGTTGGCAAATGGTGGAACTTCTCTGAGAGGTCTTCCTCACCTGCAAATGGAGATGACTGTAGTCACCTCACAGTAGGCTGTAATTTATTAAGGTGATAATGCTTGAAAGGAACATGGTGGACATTCAGTAAATGCTAGCTTAAAGCTAGCTACTTTTATTTCACAGAATTTAGTTTTCTGAGAAACTGCAATATAACCCTTTAAAATTCATTTTAAATGATAATATTTCTAAAATATAACGAATATACAGTTGGCCTTTTATGCCTGCAGATGCCACATCTATGGATTCAATCAACCATGGATAGAAAATATTTGAAAAAATAATACAACAACAATACAAAATACAAAAATAATACAACAAAAAATATAAATAAAAAACAATATAGTATAACTACTATTTACATAGCATTTTACTTTGCAGTACATATTATAAGTAATTGAGAGATGATTTAAAGTACACAGTTCTGTGCAAATGCTATACCATTTCATGTAAGGGACTTGAGCATCCATGAATTTTGAAACCAATCCTCCAATAATACCAAAGGAAAACAATATATTTACATATATTTACATATGTATATATATACATGTACACATATACATCAGTACATATTCTTGTATTCCTTAAGCAAATGCCATCAAACATAATTTAGCCTGTTCTTTGATGGTGAAAAGTAACATTTGTTTGACTATTTAAAACAATTTCTAAAATGCTTTTTATGTTAGTCATTGTTTAGTGTATCAATGGATGCCCTGTGCTGTAATTCACAGAGCTATTGACATTATTGTTACCTTTGGGCTGGTAGCCTGAAGATAAAAGCTCTCTGGTTTTCTGAGGTGTGTAATGTTATTTCCTCTCTGGCAGTTGCCATTCCTACGGATATTTAACTTTGTCTTTTGTCCTGTTCTAATTTGGGACTGTTCTTCTAATCTGGAAAGGACTCTTAACAAAGGTAACAAGGGCAGATTATCTC
Source organism: Glaucomys volans (assembly GCA_020662805.1). Classification (NCBI taxonomy): domain Eukaryota; kingdom Metazoa; phylum Chordata; class Mammalia; order Rodentia; family Sciuridae; genus Glaucomys; species Glaucomys volans. Next base: position 1,304 of record JAJEJO010052791.1, on the reverse strand, counting down.
TGTCCTCAAAACAAGAGGGACCTAGGCCGTGATTAATCTGAGGGTCTCTTCTGTGTTAGTACGTGGACTCCTGTCTAATTTCTCCTTTCCTACTACTTCATTTACTTTGCTGCAGGTTTATGGTATTGCTGTGTTTATAGTACATGTTCTTTTATAAGTGAAGATTAGCAGGTACTTAATGGAGCTTACTTCCCCCGTAGTAGAGGAAGTCTTAACTTGGAACCCTCCTCTCAGGTCAGTGAATGTTAAATCTGTCATGTGCAGGTCACTGAACAAGGTTCACCAATGGGGCACAAGATGAATGAGAAGTGGATCCTGTCTTGAAGCAACTTAAAGTCTAAGACATGTAAACCATACTGTGAGGCAAAATTGTTTAAGTTCTATGATGAAGTCTTAAGTGACATTTAGAAAAATCCAAGGGAAAAGAATATTTTCTGAGGACTAACTTCTTGCAGGCCATTTCTGGTCAGCTTGGCAATATGCAGGTTTCCACCATCTTGGCTGAAAAGAAGGTCATCCAAAGAGGGTCATCCAAACTGAAGCAAAGGGATAGAGCACAAAGGTAGACTCATTTAGAGATTACAGAAAGTTTTCATTTGATTGCAGAGTGAAGTATTTAAAGAGTTAGAGTAGCAGATAAGACTGGAGAAATATAACAGACCACATCCTTGAAGTCCACCCTGAGTAAGGAGCTCTGTATCCTGGTGACTTCAGAGCAGATTGAATTCTACTGAAATCACTAAGGTGGCTCCTTGCAAACCAAATGGCAGAGGACAACAAGACATGTGATGTGCAGTCACACACTGCTTCACGATGGAGGAGATGCTCTGGAAATGCTTCATTAGGTGATTTCTTTGTTGGTGATCATCTTCAAGTGCACTTACACAAACCTAGATGATGTTGGTCAATCCACACACCCGGCCCCTTGATGCAATCAAGAAGCATGGTGAGCACAATATGTAAGAGGCGGCTGCTGGCATAACACAACGCACTGTTTTACAGCCAACTTCTTTCTAAGTAAAAAGAGTGCTTTCTAAAATAATGATAGAAGTACAGGACAGTCAGTACATCAACCAGTAACAGTTGTTTACTATCATTTTCAGTATGATGTACTGCATAACATTGTGTGTGCTCTGCTTTCATACAACTGTCAGCATGATGGGTTTATATATAGCAGGGTCACCACGTGGATGTGAGTAACGTGTGGTGCTAGGATATGATGACAGCTATGATGTCACTAAGCTCCTCTACAGACTTACAAGATCGCTGTCTTGCATGTTGTCCATCATTGACCAAAAAATCAC